>OZ026616.1:49108085-49229585 GCA_964020975.1 Hermodice carunculata | reverse complement strand
TTGAGCGTAAATCACAGATAAATGCACGCCACCCGGACATCAGGTTTTACTTCACAGTGAAGGGTTAACGTGAGGAGCAAAACGCAAAGGGGTTTCTGAAGTATAGCCTATCGCTTTCAGAATTATATTCCAGGAAAAAATCTCAGCTGAATGTTGATAAAAGGTACAGTTACTAGCTATGTATATTATCTTTCAATCGCAATGGAATGAACTCATTTACGAATAAAAATAAAGAAGCCTTGCTAATCAGCGGACAGAAACCAGTGTTCCTCTGCATCCGTTCTAACATGCACGTCTTTTTTCGCTGTCCTCCAGTAATTACATTTCCACTTCATTTACGTTATTTTTACTCCAATTCAAAGGGTGTCTCTCTGTTACAAACAGAATTTTTAGTACCTGTGAACAGCGAATTCCGTTGGGAGCCATTTTGCATCTTGCAAATGTTTATGAAAAAAATTAGGTCATATCCTCACATGATTCTGCTGCAAGCACACAATAGTAAAGGATCGTAACTTATTTACGTTGATTGCAAGGCTGTTCTCTCATGCTGATGCTACGCAGCATTTAGGATTCTATTAAGTATTACAAAACTACTTTTGAATAATTCCATTATTTCATATTTTGTCTTGCTAACTACTCTATCATGAAAATAAAATTCTGGATCTTGGGCAATGATCGTGTAGGCAAACGGATTTCATAAACTAGTTGTCCTTTGCCAATTGCGTCATTATATGAATGATTTAAGGCTGCAGAACTCCAGCAGATTAAGCATTAATATTTGTGTGTATTTTTTTTCTGACGAATATTGTGGGGACTAGGTGTCAATAACGGATATACCTTTTGTAAACTACCGCTTTATATATACTTGTAAGGTGCACGTATTGGTATATAAATTAGACCTTTTCAAATGTTGATTATAGATACCTTCGTAACCACCGTCTCTAAGTGACAAACACCAGACTTTCCATACAATTTTAAGTAGACAAAATTATTGATTCCAAGTTAGTTCATAATTATATTGGAAAGTTTCTCTGGTCATAAACGACGGATACAAAACGTGACAAAAACCATGCAGTGTAATACGACGCCAAATCCTGGCGATATCTAGTGAAGTATTCATTGATGTTTTGTATGAGGGTATATACAATTGGGCAGATGTGAGTTATTTTTCATTAAATACAAATCTTCTGCACACGTCAACTAGTTGCCATGGAAAAGCTCGGTAATCAAGTGAAATAACGGGCATCGACTTTACAGTAAACGTTGCCTGCATGACAATGCGAATCATCCGGACCCTTTCTCTATTTACAGAGAGCAGTCTTTTACCTGGAAATGGCGCAAAATGTTAAGGACATATCAATCACCGTCGACTAAGCCACAGAATAGTGCACTACCTTGACGCCCAATCAGCCTACTCTTTGCTTTATCGGAGAAGGATGCACTGTTCTGGATACTAGCCAGTCTGGCTTCGTCGTATAGAAGCATGATATTTGATCCTGAGGTCTAGTCAATCTCCTCTCAATTTTATTCAAGAATCACTCGAAGTCCCATCTGTCTCCCACCATTTACATCAAAAGGTGTCACAAGCTCCCGAGGACCTATCTTTCTGCCGCAAATTCTGTAAACAGAAGCTGTGTTGTCCTAAAGACCTGCGGCTCGTCCGTAAGTCTCGCAGAAGCATAACAGACCTCTCATTAAGACATACAGTCTCCCGACAGCCAATTCACAAGACGCCAAACGCTTGTCGATTGAAGTCACTCCCAATTTCTTATTCTCTGTATGGACTGGTTAATTCAGAACGTTGTTTTCATTGCACACATTTTAAATTTGTTTAAGGAAAACTATACGGCAAAAGTAATAAATAGATAAAGCATGTGCCCATGTAAATACCAATAACCACTAGCAGATGTCCAACAATAAAAGCAGGCATCTTGTGGAACTCGATAGTCACCAAATCATACAATGTTAATAAGATGCCTATTCACAATTTTGCTTGTGGATGCCTGTGAATCTATCGGAGAGTAAACCGTAAAATCGGCAATATCCGTCCACAGTGCGATCAGTTCGGTCTGTCTTGGCTCTGACCAACAGCACTATAATGTCCTTATTTTGATGTGCACCGTCCTAATCTGTCTTGACAGAACTGGTGTCAAGAAAGAAGTGGACAGGCCTCGAACACCGGAAAGTGTATTTTGGTTCACATGCTATCAAATGGGATTATATACAGTTAACCCTCGCTAACAGGCGCGCTGGCGTCATGCTCCTTTAGAACCGTTAAATGTAAAGGTGCCGGCACATATAAATTAGCATTTAATACATCAGACAACTTAAATGCACCACTACGTGCATTTAGTGTAAATGTAAATGACAAAGAAAATGCCCTTAAACAAAAACGTAAAACGAATGTGGCTATATATATAATATATATATATATATATATATATATATATCATACTTTCTTACTTTCCTTCTTTAATTTACCAATGAATTTTTCGTCACTTTTCTCTGACAGTATTATACCTAGACACTACAAACTTGGCATGATCGTACCTCCATACAATGATTTTTGGTCATCGGAAAGGGAAAATTCCTGTCTTAAAAGTGAATGGTGCATGATTGTAGTTTTTGCTGTTTTCCATAGGTTTTTCGGCACCTTCCACAATTGGAAGGGCAAAAGTAAGAGGTTAAAAATACATTGTGATTAAGTCTTGAAAACCGAAGGGCATTTCTTAAGAGGCAGTCAATAATATGTGTACATGCATTATATATATATATATATATATATACATATATATATCGCAAAATGTGATTGATAAATTACAAGAAACAGTATTTAGATAGAACATGAGATACAAATACGTATATATGCATCTGCCATTCAGCCAGTTTGTGAGTAGATGTTAGCCGAAGTACATGCATGGTACATGTGTCTATATGTACTTGCCCATAATGCTGAGGGGTATTCTGGCTCTTATGTACATTTGTATCAGACTCATCACTTTAAGGTCATCCCACTTCAATTCCTTACAGGAGGAGAATTTGGACTGATACAGTTGTGAAAAAAAGAAAATCATTTACGTAATAAACAAGCATCTAGTTCAGGTTCCCCTTCACCAAAACAAGGCTACAGTACTAGCCTTACCTCACCAACATCTACATCACCAGCACCAGTGGATGCCAAGTAGGATTAGTCCTGAGTAAAGGGGAAGTACTTTCTCAATAAGAAAGTTAAGAAGAGCTTAAAAATAAATCATGCTGTCAGTTGTGTGTTGAATTTAAAAAAAAAATGCATATGTGAACTTTAAGGATGACTGCCACGTTCATTGTGAATTTTATGTGGCTTATACAGAATAATTCATAGTATATTGATGTAGTGCATAAAATACACACCCGCTTGGTTGACCAAGGAGATTAACTTTTCATATGGTCAGGGAAATTGCAAAAATAATTTGACCAGGAGGTCTACCAGAATTTTGACAATTTATAATTTGCAGAAAATATTTCGGTTGGATGGAAGGACTAGCACTTCACGTTTCGAAATATTGCACAAAATGAAGCCTTAGACTTTGAAGACCACTCCAAAGGCACCTCTATACAATCTGGTGGAGAACTAAGCGTAACTTTACAACTTAATTACCTTCATCATTTTGCAACCAAAACCTAAGGCCCCTTCAAATGGTCCACTAAAAATGAACTTACACGCTGGGCAAGGGCCCCTTACGCATTGCTTATGTCTACAAAAAGTACCACAAACTACATGAAGACCCAACTAGCAGAACAATTAATGTCAGTCACATGTGTGAACACTATTTGAAAAAAGAAAACTAAACTGCCTTGTATTCTCCTGTTAAAGTTATCGGAAGTTCGAAACACTCTGAATCGCAGGCTTTGTTATTAATTCTTGGATTCACACATATTTTGTGGGAATATTTCTCGGTTCAGAATTATAAGGAAATTTTTAAGCCTAGTTGATGGACATTGGATGTTTTTTTACTCAAGAGAAGAAAGCTATCGCCGTAATCACACTTTTAAACTTTTTAATGGACTTTTGTGGTGGATGCTATCGCTTAGAACAGATTAATCAAATAAGGCACTCAAAATCTAACTAGGCTTCGATCCTCCTATCACTAAAATTTTGAACATGGATTCTCTTTCCGATGCATACAAGGTTTGATAGACTCTGATGGTTTTGCATCACCCGCCATATATGAAAATGTGCCCATTTGCTACCTACAATATAACACCCTTAATTCTAAGTGTTACAAAATAGTATTGTCCTTCCAATGGAATGCTCACTTGTATTTTGGGAAGTCTAAAAAACTGCTGATATGTTTCATATCAACAAACATGCCCATTCCTGATTTGTATACAGAAATCATGCAAATTGTTCATTTGCCTAATATTTTAGGGCGTTTCCGATCTATTCTTCCGGGGGGCAGCAGTTAGTTCTGGGCGGTAGTCACCCATTAGTACCTATGAAGGTTTCAATGACTTTTGGCTAATATCTCTTACAAAACCACTTAATTTGCCATGTGCTTTAGCACTAACATACCTACCAGGTTTGGATGGACAGTTTTAATTTCAACTGCTTTTCAGTCATGTACCACACTAAAATTGGCGGACCATTACGGACCGGGAGAAGATGCTGCCATCTAGGAGGAAAGATTATAAGGCCTAAAGTTATATTGAGCAACTAGAGAATTTACCAGAGAATTTATCAGTCTGTAGACGACACAGTTAACGATACATACTGTAAATTCCGTGCAAATTGACTTTTGCGGATTTACTCATGCAGAGGGGCGTATTCTGCAAACTCATTTTATTAATACAGGTATAAATATAGTTTAATCTGATGAATGATTGACAGTTTAGCCCCTTCGATGTGTTAGCGAGGGGCATCCAATCAACTTATAATGTTTATACTTTAGTAGAAATACAAAAATAATAAATACTCTAAGAAGACTGGCTTTGTTTCGTCATTCTTCATCCTTCCATCATCGTCGTCTGTCCACAATTCACTTTTTTCATTTTTTTCCAAAACTGTTAGCCCGATTCACTTTAAATTTGATGACAATACTCCTCCTATGATTCTGTAACATGTCTGCTCAAGTGATGATGCTCCAGTGATTTTTGCATTTTGGGAGTATTCGGGGCTAATATATAATACAATCTGCGAAAACACTCACCCAGACATTTCAAGATCCCACAGGGATATTTCTGTGCACCTCTGGTTCATAATTTGCTCGCCAGTTAGTGCTGCACTATTTTCACGTTATGTCTGTTTTGCTATTTTCAGCTTCTCTAAAACCGCGAGAAATATTGCGCTTAAGTGCTTGGGGTAGGTATGATCTTTTTGAAGCAAATTGTTCACCTGGTGGTTTTACTCTGGATTCCTGACTTTTGACGAGTTTTGCTTCGGAGTACTTACCAGAAAATGAACGCTGTCAGTTATATTAAAAGGTACTCTAATGCTAAGTTATAATTCAAGCTACTTATTCCGAACTTTCAGCCAGATTTACTTCAATCTTGATAGAAATTCACTTTTAAATCGCAGGAGCTCCGAAAATCCTCTATTCAGTACATATGTATGAGTCCACACGCGCTTGAAACTTTCAGTCAGCCAAGCATTGTAGGGGGGGGGGGGGGGGGCAGTGAGAGAGCAACCTGGAACATCTGTGTGAGCAATATTATCTGCAATAAAGTATTGTACATTCATCTGTCCTTGTGAATCTATTTGAGTTAAAACAGGTGAAGAAAAAAAAAACATTGCTAGGAACCACGTTTATGGGATTCCTTAACAATTGTTTTCGTTATGGGTCTTTAGATATAGAAGGCGCATTAGAAGGGTACGACATGGAAACATTTGGGACTTGACACCAAGCCCTTTGTAACAAGGTTATTGACCTGTTTCTACAATACAAATACCCAGTCCAAAAGCCAGTCAAACGTACAATTTTGTCCGACATCCATGACATGGACCATAGCGTTTCATCTGGCCAATCCCTTGCTACTTTGGATAAAATATTCTCCAAGCACGATAGTTCTGCTGAATCATCCAAACCCGCCTCTAGCTTAGACACAAACGGCATTTAAGAGAACTCAACCTCCATTGGGGACTATTGATACTCTTATCAAAAATAGTGTTGTCAATTCGCGACAGACTGGAAATGCTAGGGGCTGAATGTGGCACCAAAAACATCACCAAAAATTATGACACAGCCCCAAATGCAATTATAATAGCGTCATCACCCGAAGATCAGCTAAGCGAGGATTCCGACGCGCAGGGTTCTGATGGCACCCAGTATTAGGACAGTTTCTCTATAGCAGCCCTTTTTATCATACTACATTAAAAGAAAAGTTGGTGGGCAATGTATCGCGATATTAAAACGAATCCCAGAAGAAACTCCGCAAAAAGAAGGAAACCAAAACACCAAAAAGCCAAAAATTGTGACAGCTCTGCTCAGAAAAAGGTAAGCGATATTAAGGATAACTGTCAGAGTTATACCAGTAACCCGGCATTTATTAACGCACTCAGTGTCCCGGCTGCATAAGCCACACCTGCCGAAGTTACTTATGCTCGAGCAATCAATCATTTAGAATCCGTTCAGGGTAGTCTTCTAAAACAGAGTCTCGGTATGCCTAAGATGTCATATAATACTGTTATTGACAGCTCGTCATGTTAATCGTGTCAGATTTACCTTGCAGCAACGAGTGCGTTCTATCTTTTCTCATATGTGTTGCACTACATAACCCTGGTAGATATCTCTACTCTCACGTTTTATCACTCTGTATGACAAGCGGTAAACGGTTTTCAAGTACCTTAATTCAGAAAGTTGTTTCCCAAGGCACATCGCCCAGTGAGATAGTTTTTAACTATTCTTAACCAAGACATGAGGCGACTTAGGATGGATTTGTCGACTCTATTCGCTCAATAATGTATTATAAAGATCCTATTAAGCCATATAGTGACGAACATTTACTGATAAATCGATTGACCCGTGCTTTTTAATTTTTGTCTGCGATTCAGGTGGGCTTTTTGCACGGTCTCATTGTGGGTCTATGGTGTCCCGCGGTGACTGAGGTCGTGGCGGCGGGGGCCGAGAGAGCAGGGTGCCCATTGTGCTGCTTGCTGCCGGCTGTCACTCGCAGCTCGTCGCCACGCACCGGGCCCCTCTGCAGGATTCTGCTACAATGACATCTAATTCCATATGGTCTTTTAATTTCCGAGTTCCTATAAGAAAAAAAAAACAGATATTGAATGTTATGATTGTGAATTGGTGTATATTTTTTTCTTAATTGTGATTTGTATTATACATAAGCATCTCGATGTATTTTTTTTTAATTTTCCCAGTGTTTGGGGAATAAAAATAATAATAATAATAATAATAATAATAATAATAATAATAATAATAATAATAATAATAATAATAATTAATAATAATAATAATAATAATTTGTATGAATCTTGAGTTGCAGTTAAATGAAGAAATTGAATACCACTTTTAACTACTGCGAACGTTGCAAGAGCGGGCTCAAGCCTTTGTGTGCTGGTACACACGTATGACCCAAAAAATGTAGCAACATATACATGCAACACCGATTTTCTTTACGTATTTGCAGTTCATGCAATTTCTGTTGGTTTAATATTTGCACGAGTGTATAGCCATGACTGTGTGTTTCCGACGAAACTTACTACTCTTGATGATCCCAGCTCAAATTTTTCGCAGAGAGCTATATTAGAAAAACTAATTTTTCACAAGGGTATATGAACACCAATTTGCAGCGTGTGAAAATAACCGTTTTGGAGGAAAGGCTAAGCCTCTGAACATTAATATAATTATTTAACCGGATTTGAAAAGGACAGAACAGGTTAATTTTCACGGGATTGTATTTCAGAAATCATAAAATTAATCAGTTTTCACGAGTTTGAGAAAAAACCACAGCCGTGAAAATAGTTTTAGGAAAGTGTAGGACAGGTTTCCTGGGGTTGTCACGGTGTGAGATCCCGTAAAATAATGGGTGAGTTAATTTTCACTGGAAGTGAGAACACATGAAAGTTGTTGGTTGTCAAGGAAATCTGAATATCGCTTTTCACGGGGTGAAATTTTATGGAAATGCCCTGAAACATTAATTTTTATGGGATCCTGATCGCGTGAAACACCTCCAGGTGATCTTGATTCCATGATTTTTAAAAGTAAAAATGCCGTAAAAATAATGTTTTTTTCATGGGAAGAGGAACCAGTGAAAGGTCGAAAAAAAAAAAGCTGAACACGGGTCACGGTGTTTACAGGGGAGAGACTTTCACGGGATGCCGTGAAAAAGTTGTATTTCTATTTTTATGTTTGTTCAAATTTTCACACCATTTTCACAGGCTTGTGAGACAGTAGTGGGCTAGCATTTTCAAATTATAACAAACAGAATTTCCAGTTGTTATCTTTCAGTAAATGTATACTTTACTACACTTAAAATCTGAATATATGGCTATATCGTGGAGGTGTGGCCTCCATCCCGGCACGGATACATGAAAAATTAGTTTTGTCACTGTAAGAAATGAAAACGAACTGCTGCGTCACGAAAATGATCTAGTTGTCATCTGTAAATAGCTATGCTGCCTCATATCTGTTGTACAGGCATCCTGTCGCCCGCACATCGCGAAATAATACGTTCTTAGGTCACCGCTCTTGTAACTTTGGCGGATACCTGCGCTTGGCTTGTTCAGTGATATGCATTATCTTTCCATACTGGATATCGGGAGCTCCATCATCATCCACATAGAATGATCAATGGTCGTTATCTGCGCAATAACGCTTACCCGTTGGACATGGACATGGTCACATCAGAGCGGTCTTGTGACCTGCTACATGCATGTCTGACCTAATTTATTATCTACATGTATTTAACGTCCACATAATGAGACTGCGTGAGGCGTATGATTCAGTCATACCGTGTGAGCTGATTGATTTGAAGCAACCAGTATCACAGCCACAGATGATAGCAGCGTTGGCGACCAGACAACTAAATTTTACAGGCGAACCCTAAACGCATCAGTCTGACGAACGACATCTCAAGTGCCAGTATGCAAGTATCTAAAACCTACGGTCCAATCTCTGTATTTACCGTCCTTGATGCTGGGACTTACAGCAGATGCATACGGGTATTTTATTTGTGTGGGAGGGCATGATTTACATAATGTGTGCATGAACGTTTGGCGTACGTGTACATGTTCTTAGGCATCATCGTTTTCCCGCAAGTTTTGTTACGGGTAGGACAGTGGTAAGAGGGATACATGTTGGTCATGAATTAGTGACACTGAGAAGTTTTCATGATTGTAGAAAACAACCACAAGATAAGAGGACTGTGACAGTCCTGTGCTCACCTGACCTTACATGCGGACTGAAGTTGGCCTGTAAACTTCAGAATGATATCTAGTTCACCTTTGTTTTGAGGTGTTTCCATGGTTGTCAGAATTTAAATACATGAAATGTTCAATTGGTAATTGGAATAGACCAACCGGAAAGCCTCAGATAATAAGGATTTGAATTTGGATTTTTTTATTATTGGGAAATCCTAACACATACGTCCATCTTCATTCGCACCTACAGAAATTCTTCACTTACACTTAAGCTAAGTATATAGAAATTAAATGACTAACAAGGGCATAAATTTTATATACTAAATATTGTATTAAATCTCTGACTTCACACAATTACAATGCAATGTGCGCAACATCAAGTTAGCTTCAATCAGGCTTCTGAGCTTTTTGTTAACTGCTGTAAATTTACAAGAGGAATATAACTGTCCATGAACCCTTATTGTTGACAGCCGCCCCCCTCAATAATAATAATAATAATAATAATAATAATAATAATAATAATAATAATAATAATAATAATAATAATAATAATAATAGATGTCTCTTTTAAAATAAAATGAGCGTGACACAGGGCACGAAACTTTTGGTAAAATGCACTCGTCCGCAGGACAAGTGAATTTTAAAATCCACTTGTACGTATGCAAAATCCACTTGTCCGAATATAAACTCGTACAGCAAAGATGGAAAAATTCATTTTCATCAATCCATACAGATAAAGGCCTGGACAAACCATTTACCCTAATTTGGCACTTACTGTCGCTTGCAAATCGGCAAAAATCTGTCATTCTTTACCACGATTCTAGATATGACTGTAAACAGTAAAAGTAGCAAAATATTGAAAAGACAAATGGAAAAGTAAACTATTTGCATAGGGTGACTCACGATGAAAAATACTGTGTAATTTCTGGAAGTGAGTTTCAGGTAAATTTAATACAGATGAATAGCTGTGTTGTTTTTTGCATCGTCTTTCTTGTTGCCGCTGATGGGATGTACATCGATGACATCGTTTGCGTACTACCATGAACGCTATCCGTACATCGTTGTCAATTTTTGTATACAGTATCGGCAAGTTCATAGCAATAAATGCTGTTCTAAATTCAAATTCAAACGAAGAATTTCAAATCAGAAATGCGTCTCCTTGTAATGCACATCGAGTGTGCGGTCACTATATTTCATACCACTGAATACAAACAGCTGCATTGGCCATGTGGTCTGACGAACAACACATCACTTGACTGGTCAACTGAGTCACATGCAAAAATGAGCGAATCACGGCTCGTGTTACAGTGTGTTTGTCATGGCTTCCACCATGTGAACGTGTGTGAACCTTACGAAATTTACGGAGGGAAACCACAAACGAGAAGCTTTTTTTTTTCCTTGTATTGCAGCATGCGAAAATAAAGATTCCAGTGTTTATAGCAATAATTATTTGGAGTCACAGGCAAATAGGCAAATACGCGAAGGTAGGGGAATAGAAAAAATGCCTCATGTGCTACAGATCAGTCAGCATAATGCTTAGTTCACCGTAGATTACTCCACGCGGTCACTTGCTTGTGACTGGCAGATGTGTGTTTTGTTTGACCGGGAAGTCAGCTCGCGGGACCTTTACATGATCTTTCCAACACTTTTAGAACCCACTGATATTCGCCATGCAAGTTTTAATTTTTTTTTTATGTTACTGTGTCATCGTTCGGGCAGATTAGACTGACGGTGAGGTGCTGTGACCTTGCTCCCAGAAAGGTCGAAAGCCAATACGCCCCAATGCATTATCGCTGGTACCTTTGATCTCGTAGTCGTGTGTACGCAACGGTCAAAATACCTACTTGTTTTGACAGAAATCAAGTAGGTAGTCAAGTCCTGTTGAATACAACTGCTGACCATGTAATTGTTTAAACCTGGATTGTTTACTTTTGGCCAGGAGATTATCATCACCTGTTGCATATTGGTGTCCCCACGCACATGCCTGTATTGGTGTGCATGTTCTCTCCACACGGACCGCAGTAATCGCCAGCATATGGAGAGTCGCGAAGGCTCTGACTGTTCATTATCAATGTTGCCGTGCATGCAAACCAGGGAGGTGTATCAGATACACCTCCCTGATGCAAACAGACGTAATTTAAGTCCATTTAACAAAATAGCTTGTCCGCAGGATAAGTTGAATTTGAAAGTCACTTGTCCGCGAAGAGCTTAAGCTTGTCCCGGTAAGTCGGATCATAGGAATTTTCGAGCCCTTTCAAACTATATCAGGCTGATATAGTTTGAAGTGTCATTTCAACCATGGTGTTCTTTGAAATGACGGGTCAGAGTTGCTGATCATCCAGTCAGGTCTGGCACTTTCCGGAAAATTCAGTCCCAAGACACTGCAACTCAAACATTGGTAAACTTTGTAAGTATCGGAATAATATAATGAGCTCGGGTCACATGTCTCAGTGCACACAAATCGGGTCTCACATTCATAATAATTTATTCATACAAATTACAAATACTTCTGCCAGACGAAAATTATATACCATCGTTATCATGTGATGAGGACGTGAACGCATAATTGTGCCAAAAACTTGTGTAAGTACACTTGAAACCACGTGACCAAGACCAGGTCAATCCCCACTCGGACACACTGAACGTAAATCTCAATACCATAGGCGAGAATCTTGGCAGCTTTGATACAATGTCGCACACACTTGATGACCACTTAGCTCGATTGTATTAATCGGATTCACACTTAAGCACTAATAATAGACTATCAAAAACTATAAGACAACATAATTGTCCCGTCTCGGTACTGGTTCAAACTTAAATTCGGAATTTACAAGCTAACGTCGCAATTTATCCTATAGTTCTATTTGTAATGCACTTTCACTTTATTTATTTTAAAAAATCGGGCAAAACATTTTCATCTCTCTCTTTCTTTCTTTCTTTCTTTCTTTCTTTCTTTCTTTCTTTCTTTCTTTCTTTCTTTCTTTCTTTCTTTCTTTCTTTCTTCCTCCCTCACTCTCTCTCTCTCACACACACCTAGAGTAAAAACAGCTTACAGTTTACGGCTAGACGATTGCTTTTATATTCATCTTGACACGTTATGTACAAATCGCAACCCCAAGGCCTTACAAAATGGATACCCCCTACCTGCCCCATTGACTTCAAAACGGAGAGCACATGTCTAATTCTCCAGACAATAATGCTTAATATTGCTTACTGACATATAAAAATACAATAGCTCTCGTATATAAAGAAAGACTGCAACCTACACATTGCATTTTGTGGCCGTCACTTAACCTATTCCCATGGAAGAGGAGAAAAATTAAAAGAAAGCTTCGTCTTTCAGATCAGCTGGTAAGGAATTAAGCAGTTTCGCAGATGTCTATAAAAAGTACCCTAACATAGAAAAAGAAAAAGCTACAGGAAGGTTAGAGAAATAACTATTGCTCAGACATCAGGATGAACGACCCTTCGTAATGCGCCAAGTCCGGGGTCTTGGTCCAGCATCCAAAGGTTATGTTGACAATGTTTTATTGCATAATAAAAAACCCCAAGCCCTTAATACAATCACTTTTTTTACTTTTGCACCAGATGTAATAATATAAGCCTGCCTCTCGACAAAGTGGTAACTTAACATATAAGCCCGGACAGCTTCCGAGATATATATATTAAAAGGAAAGTATGAAATATTACTAAGATATATCAGGATGGGAACAATAATATACATATATTTTGTACAATTACTATTTTTAGCACAAAGACTAATCCTAAGAGGTCATCACAATACAAAATTGCAGTTTAGGCTAGAAACATAATGCTCTGTATGTCATGATAATTTATGCTTTGAATTACAATGCTATGCAGGCTATAAGAAGGGACAAATAGTTTCATATCAATTAGAAAGCACCATGAACACTAATTAAATCGTTTTTATCACGTTCACCCCACTGCACCGCAAATATGGCACATGATACTAGATTCAAGGTCTAAAATTGAAAAAAGCCTTTAAAAATACACACAGTAGAACTTGTAATACAAACTTTTTCTTTTTTTATAATTTTGAAGGTGCAAAGTCCAGAGAAATTTTATTCTTTGTGTATTTTTATCTTTAAAACAATACGAAATATGTAGCCTTATTGAACTTTAGGGTACCCGAGCCTCTATAGGCGAAATCCTATTACGATGTCTATTTTCCTACCTAAAGTGAAATTATTGAGCCGCAGGCCGTCTGGTAGCATTCCTATATGTTTTTTCTTGTAGAATAGATATTTGCACCGCAGGCATTGTGGCATTGATATAGAAAAAAAAACAAACAAACTTGTATTTATTCCCTGAAAGCATGCATGGCACCAATTAACGCATGTATTATTTGCATATGCACCGAAAGACTTTTGACGTCGATATTACCCACAATGCAACGCAACAACTCGATTTTAACAAATCACGATGCGCCTACTAGATTAGCCATGTGTGCGTGTTTACCTTTACGAGCTGGGTGCACGTGATGCCCTGGATATTCCCGGGGAGGGTCCCAGCGTTCATTCGTTCTTGTCAATCCTTTCTTCGAAATAGTTAGCACTGTTTTTATTATTCATGATCACATTTAAAATTATAAGATACGGTCCACAATACCACTTGCGGCAGCCACCTTGGATCATCGACAGAAACACAGATGCATATTTTATATGTTACGAGCGGTCAGAAGTCATCTCCAATAAGTTATTTGTCTTGCTAATGATTACATAAAACACATGATGAACTTCCATGAACATTGAACCATTAATTTTCCTATAAGGGCTCGGGTCCCCGAAAGTTAAATTAGGCCAAATATACTGTAAGTGCACAAAGAAATCTAAAATATTTGAGTGCTTTGTACTTGAAAGTTGCACACGTATTAGGACACAAGGTGTATGGTGCTTAAATTTAGACCATGAAAACTGTTCACCTTGCATCTCAACAAAAGCAGTTTAACATCAAATTAAATAATCAAATGCCACAGAACCTCACCAAATATACCGAACAGCTCTGCCCTGTCAGTTTCAGTGGAGTCACGTACACAAAATCATAACGCAGGTATGTTTACTGATAAATATAAGTCAGGAGCTAGGATGCTGCTGCAGTGTTACCAGGTTGCTCGGTGAAGTGAAGTACACAGCTAACTCTATCTAATTATAGTCGTGTCATCAATGTATATGTGAAAGTTATAACATGAAAGGAGACGATTATGGCTAATAACTGTCGAGTGGCGAAGCCACGAGACAGTTGTAATAGCCATAATCGTCTCCTTTCATGTTATAACCCATTTGT
Source organism: Hermodice carunculata (assembly GCA_964020975.1). Taxonomy (NCBI): domain Eukaryota; kingdom Metazoa; phylum Annelida; class Polychaeta; order Eunicida; family Amphinomidae; genus Hermodice; species Hermodice carunculata. Next base: position 49,214,929 of record OZ026616.1, on the reverse strand, counting down.
CATTGGCTGGTAGCAATGGTCATTTGTGTTTAGGTCGGATCAGTGATTTCATGATTGAAAGCGTATTATCTGTCAGTTACGTAATCAAATTCTTACACACACGTGTGACAGTGTCATTTCACTTCTGAGTCACTTCATTCGTGATTTCGCTCAGGCGTTCAGGTAGTTCGTGAATCTGCTAGCTGCCACGAAATGGAAGATGACGTGCCTCTAATTGAACTTGATAATATTGCAACTCTGCAATTATTTTTCCAAAGAAATGACGGCACCGGCAGTACTGGGAGGTATGTTAGTTTTCATTTGTAGTGTTTTTACAATTTCACTATCAAAGTTTGCTTTGCGTTCATGATATGCTACTGCATCAAGACTACTGACCCGGTGAAGTTTTGTGGCTGACGGTATAATGCGTCCTGGTACTTGAATGGAAAGTTTTTATCATGGAAATTCAGGTTAATCATTTCAAATTTTATTGTTAGACATTGAAAGGGTTAATTCGGAAAGAGTGAGTTATAGGTTTTACTTAATTCACTCTTTTTGCGGGCCCTTTTTGCGATTATTGAGGGTGAAGGTCAGCCCAAAAAAGATGCATTATCAAGTTTCATAATACATTCTTTTTCATAATCAATGGTTATGGGATATAATCAACACTTTTTGAGCCTTATGATTGGCTAATTCCTACCAGCCATATGACAAAACACTATAGTAGGCTGGCGCACATGCAGCTAAAGGTTTTGGGCCAGTAAATACGCTGCGGATGCAGCTGTGTCAGAACTTTCAGTCACGCAATGAATGCAGGACCTCAGGTAACAGGCTTTTAAAAATTAGGGAGGAGAGAAACTCTTATCCATTTCTTGTCATATAAAGGGAATAAATATGTCTGATTATCCGTGGATTTGGGAAGGGTGTCACTTCAACATTTAATCCTTGAACTCGAAATCTTGTTGGGTTATTATTTCACTAAGGTTTGCCTCGGAACAGTATTTATAGAGGTAAGCATAAACAAATGTGTGAGTAGCAAAAAAGTTAATCGATTTTGACCCCATTTTCTATTGGTAATGTAAGTGTTATTGAAGTAAACTTTCAGAAAAATAACAGGTAAAGTGTCAACGAAACTTTTAAATGTCCGAGACAAGCTGACGAATATAGCCAATTTAACATGTAACTCTATTAGGTTTGATTTACTGGTCCAAGACCTATATATGATAACCAGTGACAAACTATGTGCTTGTAATGCCCATGGAATATCTCGCGCAGTGCTTACGGTGCGAGATTTTGTCGAAGGCGTATCAGTCTGAAGATAATCGGCGGGGGGTGGGGGAGCGCTAAGGGCTCTACACACAAATAAGTTAAGTCTGCGCAGCTCAAACCAACACAATGCCCTATTGAAATTTCCAATTTATTTTCACAGCAGCTGGGGCAACATTGTATATATATATATATATATATATATATATATATATATATATATATATATATATATATATATATATATATATATATATATATATATATATATATATATATATATATATATATATATATAGTTAATTAATTTTCACAACTGTCAGAGTTTAAGACTATCATCAATGTTGCTTACTTGAATAAATTCCCGAACTGAATTTTCAGAATTCCGATAATTTGTGAAAAGTCAATGGATGAGAGTAACGCCGTGCAGTGAACAAATAAAGTAGGGATCGATTCCAATTATTTTGCCAATAAGACAGAAGAGGATCGAAATTACGATTTGGATGAAACATTCAAAAGTTAAAGGATAGAAAAATTTATTTTAGGAAAGCGAAAATTAATGTAGGGCCACCTGGCTAAATAAATTAAGGTGTGGAGGTCTTAAGAAGTGCCCGGTTGAAATTGCAAAGAATTGGCGGTGGAAGAAAAGTTTCTTTTTATTTACTTAGATTTTTCCAAACAGGAACAAACAGATATGAAATTTTAAAAATCAGGAGAGCGCAATCATTTGAACAAAGTTGGAAGAGAACCTGCCAATGTCCATCATCACAAAGTATGAAGTGAATCTGGCAGACAGCTTTGGAAAACACTCAAAACAGACAGGAAAAAATATACACGATCATAACCGTACCTTAATGTCATGTTCATATTAAAAAGTAGTATAAGACCATCACGTGTCAATATCGCAGTTCTAAATTTAGTGCAAGTTAAAAGCCGTCCAAATCTTGGCAAGCTCATCAACATGAAATCACCAGATATAACAAGACTGGAATGCATATGAAAGAATACATTAAGATGATGAAATGCTGTATTTACAATACAAAAGAAAAAGTGTCATAAAAAATAGGCGCCATCGATACCACTGAAGGTCCAATAACCAAATTCTGACATGATACGCAAAGCAAGAACTGAGCACCAAAAATTGAGAACAAGGTAAGATGAGTGACATATATTCACTTAAAAGAGACCTGACAAAATATAGACGATCATAAAACATGTTCACTTCATCTGTTCTGTGTCTTTATCATTGTGTGAAATAAACTTGTAGTTTTATCTCTTTGTCGTTGGCGTCCTAAAAAATATGGCTTAAAAGTTTGTTGTTTTGTGGTTTTTTTCTTAACCTCGGAACATCAAACAAAATAACTCTTGACTTGCTTTGGTGGGGAATAATATGCAGCTCTCCATATTTAGGCCCAGTAAGTGGATTGTGTTAATTTGTTTATACATGAAAAGAGAATTTCAAAGTAGTCAGGACAGTGGTAGTGATTAGAATGAGTGGGCCCATTCTTCCCTCCATGGCCAATGGTTTCCTGTTCCCTGTGAGCGACCCTTGTCGCTCACCTTGTTGCCAGGGGTTATGGACTGATGACTGCCCAAAAAATGACATTGTTCATTATCATGTCCATGCAAACATTCCCCATTTGGTCAGCGCTGCTGAAAGTTTTGAGTTCAATTTGTTCATATAGATTTTATGTTCATATATCCGATTTTTTTTTTGGAGATGTAGTTTAAGTATCAATCTATTCAAAAATCTTGAAAAGTTATTAGCGCTTATCCGAAGGTACTGGCTACAGATCAACCACCTTAAAACTGTTTGCCCATAAGTTTGTCTCCTTGCAACAGTGGATAGGAGCATGTTCCTGGCCCAAGCAATAACTCTAGCTGGGCAGCCCAAACACTATCCATTGCAGCAAAGCAGCCACCCAGTTCAACCAGGCTACACGTATATCTTTTGTGCAAAGGGTTCCAGTTCTCTCAGTCTATTCTTGAAAAAATAGTTGTTCCACATCTGTTACTTTAGCCCCTTCATAGATGTTTAGTTTTCTTTTGTTTGGCAAAGCAAGGCATACACATCTTGAAAGTATACTGCCGTGAGTAATGTCACAAGGAGTTCTCAGATTAACAGCGCCAAGAAATTTAGGTGACCATCCTCAAAATTGAGCATACCTTCTTTGTCCTGCTATACTCAATGGTGGTGGTGCCCCCCCCCCCCCTTCCACTAGACTAGCAGGTGTCCTGTGCAGAAATATACCACGGAAGATGGATCTAAAGGATGTGGTGTTTAAAAAATGGCTGAAGCGCTTCTTTGCCTACAGTTACTGCAATGTTGTCTTCCTGTGCAGCCATAGTTCTTGTTTATTTTGCTTTTTCTGTTTAAAGAAAGGAAAAACAAAAAAAATATATGGCACATTAACCTCCTAGCTCTAGTATAGTTGTGGATATCAGGACTTCAAAATTTTCAAGCTGCTGTTCCTCTGTTCATGTCCTGTGAATGCTTCCAGAGACATTCCTCTTGTACTGAAAATTTGTCAATAACAACACAACCATCCCCAGTTGTGTCTTCACCTGAGTTACAATAACCCAAAACTCCCACATCTAACACATTTCCGTAGCTATCTGTAAAAACGGTAATCAAAGGTTATATTTGCTACACTACTCCTAATCAGAAAATTATTAACCACGGAAATGATTCTCAACTGCTGACATTTATTTAAGAAAATTGTATATTTACTATATTCACATAGTCTTTTAAATGTGCTGGAGGAACAACTTTCAATCCGGTCTGTGTTCTGAGAGGAGATCTCTGACTGGTCTTAGTTGCTATGGGGAAGAAGTGACTAGTTACTCATCACTTCATTTCAGGATTTTGTGTTCCTCTGTAGCTACACCCAGAAGTAGTATAGACAACAAAGTCTGCCGGGTACAAACTATCACTCAGCTGCTCATCTCCATCTTGACCTTGATCTTGACCCTGATTTTGATGTGGCTGTTGGAAAAGATCCCTTAGGACATCCCGTAATGCCTTGTCTTCATTTTTCTCTTCATCATACATTATAATGGTGTCAAATTTCAATAAGTAATGCTTTATACATGTGAGCCAGAGAGGCTGAAACCTGTCCTTGCAGGCCTTCGAGCTGTTATAGTGGCATATCATCCTTTTCTCTTACCTTTAACTTTGTACAAAACGTTACACTTTGCACAGCTTTTTAGTCTGACCTGGGTTTTTTTTTTTTTTTGCTGACTCCACCCTGTGAAGAAAGATGGCATGCATTTTACATTTTACTACACAGCTTCAAATGGTAAGTTTCTTTGGGGGGTGTCTTTTTTTTTTTTTTTTTTTTTTTTTTTTTTTTTTTTTTTTTTTTTTTTTGCTTTTTTTTGTGTGACATACCTGAGCAATTTTCAGGTGTCTCCATGCCTTCTGGTGGACCTCCCTCAGATTCTCAAGAAACTCTTTCCCATAAAGTAGTAGAGCATGGTCAACTTCTTGTTGAAATATCCTGAACAAGAGATCACTATGGTACAAGACTTGTCTGCCAAGTATAGTTAACTTGGCTGTATACCCTATACTATGGCTTGGCATAGACCACTGCAGTTGCCAGCTCTGAAAAATATTAGGCCCAGTATCCAGCCGCTCCCTTAACACAACATCTCTCTTTTTGCTGGAGTTGACAGTTATGTCTTTTGACTTGCCCTTTAGCACGGGAGTGGTAGAGGATGGTCCTAATTTTTTGTAATCTCAAGTAGATCACATATTGCTTAGATTAACTTCCCATCTGTGTTTTCCTTTGAATACTACGGGTGAATAGTGGACAGCTAATTCTATTGATAAACTCATTTACAAGATTCTCCATAATGATTTTTGCTGTATGATTTGGGAGTGCACAAAACTTAAACCAATTAGTGAGGTGACAATCATAAGAATCTACATGTTGCCTGATGCAGTTTGGATTAAATGGCCAAGAATGTAAATATGGATCTTGTCCATGCAGGCTGCTGTATGATACCTTTCAAGGCCAGCCCTTGGAAATGCCATGAGTTTTTTATGCACACTTCATGTGACACAGGAATGTACATAGTTCTTGCAGTTGGTGAACAAGTTGTACTAGAAAAGGCTGACAAGTTCTAAGGTTTTGGTCTGTCCAAAAGACCAACAAGCCAGACATCATAGCACTAACATAACACTTCAACTCTAAAAGACCATGACAGAACGCTTCTTGGGTAACCTGTCTTCCCATTGATAGTATAAACCCCTGTTTACCAGTAAAAGATGAGACTTGCATAACCAAAGATGTTTAGTAAAAGATGAGACTAGCATAACCAAATAAGTTTCTTATCTGAACTCTGTAACTGAAATCCATCAGTAGTTGGCTCTTTCCTTGACTCCAACCAATTCAAAGATGGTTGCAAATCAGAGTCTTTATACTGGTGGTCATAAAGTTCTTTGAAAGTGTAACCACCTAATTAGTTAGGTTCAAAATCTAGAGTCTCTTGCTCTTCATTTCCATAGCATCCCCCCCCCTGCGGATTATGCTGTAAAAATGGATCTTACCACGAAACGTACAACATGATCTATATTTTTTTAACTATTTCCACGAGTTGTCAGTCATGTTGGAATAGTTTCAAACACCACAAGAAAGTTGGTCCACATCTACCCCAGCACTATAGCAATCACAAATAATCCACCTCATCCAGAAACAAAATTCTAAATAGTGAATTTGCATTCTGATTGAGCTTTCCTTCTCGATTGACTTTAGCTATGTCATATTGACTGAGCTCCCTAGCCAGCATGCCAGCTTCCTTCAAATTAAAAGACATGGGCCAAGCTAATCCAGAATGGTCAGTCCTTACTACAAATGTATGGCCAAGGAGGTCATGTCAATACTGATGAGTGGATCTAATAATTACTAGCAACTCCTTTCAAGTTGTACAATACTTCCTTTGACACAGAATTAAAGCTAGCTCCTGTAAGAGATAAACCTGTATTCGCCACCCTACAACTGTAATGGTTACAGACCACAGTTGTGATTGGCTGGTTGCGCATCCCAGAGAGATAGTCCGTAATTGTGAAAATAATGTGTTTTCAGCATGCTGTAGCTTCTGTTTAAATAAAGTAAGCTAAGTCAGGTTTGCTGCATCACAGAGTTGCTTCATTGGTAGTCATATAGGTGCACTGTCTTCCAGGCCAGGTGGGAACTTTATGGTGGGGAAGGACAATGATGTGACCCTGGCAAGAGCACAGTTCATACACCTGTATAAAGCTGACATCCAGGTGTTGTTTCGTATTTCACTTATCACAAATTAACGAGCTGGGAATTGTATGACAAAAATCCATCCATGTTTTTCTGACATTTTTATCCGTTTCCATTCTAAGCTTTCCGTCATCCTGCCGGAGATTTGCATGCAGGTTTAGTTCTCGCACGAACCTGCGATATTCAACGTTTTGCGCATGTGTGAAGGGATGTAAATATAGACACGCGCACTATTTCATGAGCGTCAATGAGCGCATGGGACCAAACAATTATGTACTGAACAGGTGAAACTAATTGACCTACCTGCAAATGATCCATTGTTGAGCAGAAAAACATGTTGCTGACTGATATTACGATCCTTTGTGTTTATTGTGACAACTTGCCAAAAAATTCCTTGTCTAAAGAGAACAGGCGTAAATGTTTACTTCCGGGCACACACGTGCAAACGTACTTCTCGCACATCAATGGTAGCAGTCAAGATTTGAGGGTGAAATGTTATCAGTGACGGAGAATTGGAAGTTGATATCTTCTTACCCGTTCCATGAAACGTTATAAAAAATGCAAGAGTTACATTGAGAAAATTGACAGGAACCTTTATTTGTATCGTGCAGGTGAGGTGATTATTGAAGGGCCTGACTAAAACCATCAGTATTATATGAGATAGAGAGGATGTCCATCTAAACGCAAGACCGCCGATGCCTCAAAAATGGGGTAATTGTAATGACAAATGACAAAGCAGGTTTTAGCTAAAGACAGGCGATTTGACTCAGACGAGCTTCGATCGTTTTTTTTTTTCCACAAGGAACTTCAGTTTATAAAAACCAACACCAACAGACATTTGAGTCATCTTGGTCTGTTTCAAAAACACATTTCTGAAACTACTAAGAATTGATTCACCATTTATTTAAAAATGCAATATTGGCAGAATCTTTATGACTGTTATTCCTTGGGATTGAGGGTGTAGCAATTTGTGTCAAAAGGATTGACTGGCAGACTGACGGACAGAGGGACAGACAGACAGACAGAATGATTAGATAGATAGATAGATGGATAGATAGATAGATAGATAGATAGATAGATAGATAGATAGATAGATAGATAGATAGATAGATAGATAGATAGATAGATAGATAGATAGATAGATAGATAGATACACCAACAGGAATGCAAGGAAAATAATATCTAGCCCTTTCATTGGAAGATTCCTTTCAATCTGTAATTAAAGTCATGTTGTAAGCCCCATTTCTCTTACTTTTAAAAGGTAAGGGCTTTCAAAATTTTGTATGCGTATCAACATGGACTGAGAATGGTCAATCGGAAAATAAAAGATGAAAAGGAAACAATGTGAAGGGCGAAAAGCAAGAACAAGATAGCCCACCTATCGAATAGCCATGATTTACGAAACAGCGTACCAAACACAACTCTTCGCATGATGAAACTTGTCGCGGCCTTGCGATACATTGCCGCCACGCAAAAACAATGAAAGATATACGATGCAAGCACTTATTAATATAGCTGAGTCTAAAAGTTAATATGGTTGACACATTTGCCCATCTGAAATATCAAATGATTGCCCAATAATTTCAGTTGTGGACATCTGTCTATTGTTTTATGTGTTGTTTCAGTTATTATTATTATTATTATTATCATCATCATCATCATCATCATCATCATCATCATCATCATCATTACTACTACTACTACTACTACCACTACTACTACTAATACTCCTACTACATTGCTGAGAAAGATAAAATAGCTTATAAAGTTACACGTATAACACAATAACTAAAATTGTTACACACACAAATGCCCACAAAAGACAAATTAAAGATCTAATAATACATATACACAGTTTAAATACATACAAATAAATACAACCAAATGATCAACCAAGCGACATAAACATGTCAGTGAACATGTAGAGCGCATATCACCGTACAATCTTTATAGCACAATGACTTCTCACATTGAGCGATATGCAGAAGGATCAAATAATAATGTCATATTTTGATACATAAAGAAAAAATCCGAGTGCATGTAAAATAGAGTAAAATTATAGGAATTATTACAAACAAAGTAATAGCACATAAGAATCATATCGATTGTAATGAGACATTTGGTGCATGCATGAAAAACATATAGATAATATTTGTCACATGCATTCCCAGCAAACATACTGAACTAAGCTGAAGCAAGTTACACGTGCAGTAAATACTCCTTAAAATGAATAAAGCTTATAGCTAAAAAATGAAGACAAGTGGCAAATCCCTAGTGATTCCCCCATCCCCCGCCAGGAAGGAGAGACACAAATCGCATCTGGTGGCCTCCAATTTCTCAACTTTCCGACAGAGGGCGTGAAAAGTATTGCCCCTCGCGCACGTGATCTCCGACGCCGTGCCTGGGCAGTTGGTCCTAAAATGCGTGGGCTTTTGACAGTGGAACTTAGTGTGTGTTTGCCGGCAATTTTTGTACAAAATAATATTTGATTTCCAGGTTTTGTGTGTACTTTTCCATTTAATCTATACCGCTTTTAATGTGATTAATTAAATCAGAACATGTTATCGACTGAATAGAATATATTTGTTCTTTAATACATCATATATCCTCTGCGACTTTTATGGTTCTAAACTGTTTGCTAATATATATATATATATCCATGTGTCAGACAGGATTTTCTCTGTGTTCACCGTTGTCCCCATAAAAACCACCAGGATTTCTTGCAATCCTGTAACTCGGTACGCCAATGACTTTTTTGGCTTGTGTAGTATTGATAAGGTTGAGCGGATACGCTCTGTTTGAAGTCTAGGTCAATGAGACCGCATGTACATGCAGCTGAGGCCGGTAAGTTGAAATGAGGGTCAAAACAGTTCCGCTAAATGGGTTATAGGCTGGGCGTCTTTAACTGACGTGAACATGTCATCAGTCAAGTCAAAGCAAAGATGAAGATGCAAATCTCTGCTTGAAGGAAAAGGATAAATATCTGTGCTTGAAGGTAGTAGAATGAAAACATCTTACGTACAATTTGCTAAGAGGTAGCATAATATTGTAATCATATATCATATATCACGTGCGTTATACGCTTGAGCTATTAATAGGTCTATGGTTATACTTTTTGAAAGATTATAAAAGAGGTTAACCTTTCCCGACCAGTGGAGCCCGAACGATACCTAATCACGATTAAGCGGTCAAATGCGTATAAGTCCTGGTACATGTGGGTGATAAGGCCGCTGGAAGTTTGCTTTATGAGTTTCATTATCGATTATGGACCTGATCGTGAGCGAGACATGGGTGCTTTTAGAGGAAGTGTCGGTTGCAATGAACCAGTTTCAGTTGAACGCACCCGTGTGTTTGAGCTACACGATTTCCTTCTTTTTTTGTTTTTTGTTTTTTGTTTTTTTTTGTTTTGTTTTGTTTGTTTTTTTTAGCTGCAAACATAACCGAAAACTGCTTATGAAGAGCACAGACAGCACCCTACATGTACAGTTTCTTTTGCCCGGCTATTATTCAACAAGACGTTGCACTTTCGAATGGCATGGAGCAACAAAACAGTCAAAGTATTGACTTGGGTGTCATGAGAGAAACACTTTTTGTCAAATCATGAACGTATTTTAAAGGTACATGTATATAGTCTGCTATTTGCGCAAATATGCTTGCTCTATTGCGCGCGTAATTTGGGCCTAGTTTGCTGTGTTGTATAGAGTATTTCCGGACTGGCGTATTGAGACATTATATTTATCGTTTGTGTCAAGTATTAATATTTTTATGTGTTTTACTTCAGCAAAAGTGGCTGCTCACTAAAATTGTGCCATTCCGGAGAGACTTGTCCTTGCTTATATTGACTCAAATAGACTATTTCCTGCAATTTCAGTATAAAGTCGATAAATTTGTTTTGTTTTGTAAATACCCTTATATTCTTTTATTTGAGCCATAATGCTGAAACAAGTGAACAGCCACTTCTGCGCAATTGGAACGTAGAAATATTTTGAGACCGAAACGGAGTTGTAGTGAACAACCTGTTTTAGCCAATCGCAACTTGTGAAAATCTTTTTGAGGCGTTATACAGAATTTGGTAAAGATCAAAATTTAGCTAATTAGAATAATTGGTGATATTTTTACGCAAGGAATAGATTGACTCTATACTGAATTTATAGTAGAGAGCATATCTGAGCCAATCTAAAAGCCCATCGGAGTCATAATGATCAAATGGTAGTGAGCAACCAGTTTTGCCTCATTGGAACATGCAAAAGCATTTAGACTGAAATGGAGTCATCGTGAAATAGTAGTGGAAAGCAGATTTTGGCTAATGTGAAAGTCTTTTTAAGGCATAAAACAAAAACTGAAGCAATAAGTGAAATCGGATTAATCAGAATACGTAAAAATATTTTGACAAACGAATAGGCTGACTACATAATGAATGTGTAGAGAAAACCTTATTGTGGCCAATCTGAAAATGTTAAAAGTCTTTTTGAGGCGCAAAATAGGAACTGTAGTAAAGAGTGGAGTTGAACTAACCAGAACGTGTACATATTGACACAGGAATACAACGACTTCATACTGCATGTGTAGTAAAGAGCCTATTTGGGACAAACTACACATCTGAAAGTGTATTTGGGTCATAATGCTCGAATAGTAGCTGCAAACTGCTATAATATGACATTTGCCCAGAACATGCGTCGTAAGCCGTTAACATGCTAGTCCTTAAAAAACAAACAAACAAACAAAAAACAAAAACAAAAAAAACTCTTAGTATTTGGAGTGAATGAGCATATAACACACACCACATACATGTAGGCCAGTTATCGTACTAGCAAACCGGACGCCCTCTTATTTTCTGTACTTTGTGGTGGCCATTAATTTGTAACCTTCATATTTTCTTCATGCTATATGTACTGGAGAGGGCCCATTTGCTTTACCAACAAACTTGTGTATGAGACTTTGGCAGATGATTTTTGTGCTGTTTATTGTTCTGAAATATCAGTGTACAAGAAACACAGTTTCAATCGCGACTAAAATTGGTGGATATGGCAATTCTTTAAATCGACTGTAACTTCCTACTTTCTTCACTACTATGCACCATATAGTTACAATTAGAGACCATTACTATAATATATAGGTCTCACCAGCCCGATGAATCACACATCCCATGCGATCAGGAACACGGGATGTCCCCTGCTTCGATGCTACCCCGGGTACATAATACAGCATTCGGTTGCCTAACAGCTCCAAGTTGTAATTAATTGCAAGGTCATTTAAAATGGAATGCCGGTTTATGTAGATTGAATCTGCAGAAAATGTCTAGTGATGTGATGTAGACAGTTGGACTACCTATTTTGATGCATGCCACCGTGGACCTTGTTTCTCAAGCGGAACAACGTACCATTTAAAAGCGACGCGTGAACAAACTGAGACTCATCCCTACTGGTAAAACTGCAGCGTCATTGTGACGTGTTTGCTATGCAACATGTTCAAAAATAAAACCAGCTTTGACAGGCTCAGAACCGCTTGCGTTATCAAGTTTCAGCAACGTTCATGAACCGTATTCTGAACACTAAGAACACACTCCAGGTTTTCGGATAAAGTGCATGTGACGTCTGTGCTAAGTTAGAAGTATGCCAAAAAATTATCATGGTGTACCCTACGTATAGTCACAATTATATAACTAGAACTAGAATAAAAAAAGATTGCGCAAGAGCAAATCTGTCTGTGTGTCTTGGGAAGTAATAGAATTTTAAATGTTTTAGTGTAAATGTTTTAAAATTTTCCTCAATAATAACCAAACGTATCTTGATTAAAATATTTTAAATTGAAATTGCAGCTGCAACCTGATAGGTTTAAAGTGATGATCATTAAAGTGCAAGTGTGCCTAATCAGCACAAGTTTAAAATTACAACCTTCATTTTTATTTTATTGTATGCACCTATACCACAAACCAATTAATTAATGTTGCTATTCCAACCTCTATCTACAATACATTTGAAGATAACTTACGTTTAAATTACAAAAGTATGTCTAATTGGCATCAATCAAATTTTACATCTTTTACTTTAATTTCATTCAAACCAAAAAAGTTGGATTGAAACCTCTATCAGTAATAATTTTGAAACATACATATACACATACACACACACACACACACACACATATATATATATATATATATATATATATATATATATATATATATATATATATATATATATGTATGTATGTGTGTGTGTATTTAAAATAAATTAGAATTGGCGCCCAGAAGGGAAGATATTACTTTTAATCATATATTGACTTAGTTGAGTGATGAGAATATTTCAAACTGTAAATTTTAAATATCTTCACACTTATATTAGAGACAAGTGTGAGTCCCACGGTATATTATGGAGTATGGTGCATGTAATGAAGGTTATAAACTTGATGCAGTAAAATCATGCCAATTGGAGACATTTCATATCTTAAAACGTTTATGTCATCAAATGTACACTGAGATATAAGACAATTTGAAGGTTTATATCTACAGTGAAACCTTTCAATACAGGTACTCTTGAGACTCGTAAAAAGTGCATATACCTTTCTGGACTTTTTAAGGGTATGAAAATCAAGGTCGAGTTAGTTATTGGTTGCTAGTCCAAAATCATAATCTGATATATCAGATAAGATGTGAACAGCTTGATAATGCTTTTTTTTCAAAAAATTTCCCACAAATCACAACGAAACTTCAGTAGGAATGCTGATCGGGCAAAAATACTAAAAAATTAAAAAAAAAAAAAAACGAGCCAAGTTTGGTACCGCAACCTACAGAATAGCTTAATACATTGACCAAAATGGGTTGCAAACACACCAACTGCAATGTTTTGTGGAAAAAAAGGCTAATGATACCATATGTACCGCAATCATGTACAATATGTGTATATTTGACATTGCGTGTATGACATTGAGCTACTTTGTCAATGTCACTGATTGAAAAATATTTTAGGAAATGATATTGTTAGGATGCTCAGTACATCTTAGTATGTGCAAATGCCTCCATTTACCATAACCAGAGATAACACAAATAAGCCAAGGTTTATGACGTGTGGAGTCCTACTGGTTTTGATTGGAACTAGTGTCACAGGTATCAGAGACTCATTGAATTAATTATTTTGGTAATAATTTGACACGGAACTACAAAAGTTTCATCAATTATTGGGTAAGGTCTATGGTCAAATATAAAAATACAGTGGTCTCCTTCTAATATCGCCACTCCAAATGCAACTAAAAGGCGGCCACATTGGAGGGATGTCCTAACTTGACAGGCAGAATACACCAGAAACACCACTTTTGGGGTTTGGAGAAGTGGACCCTGTAGAAAGAGTGGTTTCTCTTGAAGGAGCCTTGATAGTGACCTGGACTTAATTTTCTTGGCCTTTAAGCACTTAGAAGAATCGCACTTGATTCAGTGTTTTAAGAAAGAATGAGGGTAATGATACGAAATGTAACACAAACCTGCATCTTGTGGAAGTTTGATATTTTAAAATATGGACGGCCTTGACCTTTTTCGAACTACTTCAGTGCATGGTACACTTTTACAGCACCTTACACGGAAAATGCGACTTTGCTCGAAACATAATTTTATATACACTCGACTACTGCTTTTAGGTCATATAAACTATATATTTTCTAGAACTATACATTTGGATTAAGCTATTGAAAATAGTGAAATCTCTGTAAGTGAAAAGAAATTGCATTTTAATTGCTAAATTTAAAAAAATACCTGCTTTTGCAGAAAAACAAAAATAGCGCAAAGACCAGAAAATGGGAAATATTATTTTCTTACGGAAAATGAAAGAGAAAACTTCTAGCAGCACACTGTATTTCAAATTTGGGCTAAGGGTTTTTAGTTAAAATTTACAGGATGTTTAAATTTAAATTTAGATTTTAAATTAAAAAATGACAGCAATAAAATTAGAAATATGACTTTTTTTAAAAATTCAAAATATTGTTTTGGAGAGTTTTATGAATCCTTTCATTTAAAACTACAAAAGTCAGCCTGATTTCTATTTTTTTCAATGGTATTTTAAATTCTTGGCAAAAAAATAAGATTTTTTATTTAAATTCAATTACATCAACACTCAAATTTTACATTCAGTACAAGAATCAAACTTTGTACTATGTTTTCTTTTAGAAAATGTACACTTTTAAGGTATCAGACAATAATGATAGACAGAAAGTAAATGATTACACTTAAAAACTGTAAAGTATACCACGCCTTTAAAACGAATCGTTCTGTATTGTGATAAGGATGTCAGATTCATGTTTCCTGTGGGCCTTTCATTTAAGTACCAACATGCCTGCAGTACATAAAATATAATCGTCCAGGTCAATAGCTATCCTCGGCGCGCTTTGTATGCATTGCGCCCACAGCGCGCCGAGGAAAGCCGTTGACTCAGTACAAAATGTGGCACTGAGAAGGTTAAAGGACACAAAATGCTTTATGTTTTGAAAGCTTAAGGATAATAAAATAATCATGATATGATTGTTTTTTCAAATAGGTAAGGAGGTCTGCCACTATAATGGCAGCAAGCTCGCTTCTCAAATGCTAACACATGTGAACTTGGATTTGACAAAATATCGCCTTGATATCAAAATGCAATTAAAACGGGGAAGGTAGGATGTGTATATATAATATATATTTGCCATGCAAGTGCTCCAGTGTCATACACTTGAGCGGGCCATAGCCCGAAAAATGCTGCCCATCGTCAATGGCTATCGTTAATGCGAATTCTGAATTGTTTATAGATCCATCCCTCGAAACATTTCAAAGTTTTGGCACGTTTACATCTCCACATCAGTTAAACTGCTGTCTCACAGAATATTCAATGGGCAGATTATTGCTATTTAGGAATGAATGAATCAGGAAAAGTAGGTCAAGGACATATAAGAAATCAAGTGCTCAAATTCTATGCGGTATATTAGTTGAAAACTATTTTGTTTAGAGAATAACACAAGGAAAAGGGTTTATGGTATATTTCTATGGTGTAACGTCGTCTGGTAGAGCAAAGTGGCGTTTGAGGTATTAACTTGAACACGCCAAAAAACTGGGCGTTCAAACTAGCCTCATGTGCAGGGGGCAAACATTCATCCAGTTCATTGCGTTTAATCCCAATCCGGTTTTATTCCGGATCAGTTTCGTCGGCACCAGCTGAACTAATGACCATCACCGCCCTCCTGTTTTCTTCCTCTTTGAATCACATCGACGCTTGTTCGTTGTAGATCGTCGCCGCGGAGTTTCAACATGCTGCCTGAAATCAAAGGAGCTACCCTGGCAGTGGGGGCGGGGGCTGCCGCCATCTCCGGTCTTGTGGGTTATATTTTTGGTAAGTCAACCGATCATGTAAACCTTTTTGTCACTCTAAAGGTACACGATATCTGCTGTAAGTGTCATTTTCCCCGATTCTGACAACCAGCACCTTTTTTCACGCAAATATTGATCAGCGATTCCGGTCTTTACGGACCTCGCACCCCCTTAACACCGGACCCGCCAAAACCCTGTCCCCGCCCCTTCTTGTGTTCGTTCAACCGATGCAATCTTGCTTGTGGGTATGTACAGGTATCTTGTTTACGGCTTAAAAGTACGCCACAGTAAGTAAACATTTCCAATTTTCAGCCCCCCCCCCCCCCAAGTCCAGGTCCATTGTAATCGGTGTTTCTGTAAATATTTTCCATTTCTTTGTAAAAACCACAAGAGAGAGATTACTCGGATATTTGGTGTGGACGTTCTCAGGATGGATCTGCACCAAGCTTGTAAGCCGCCTGATTAATTATGGGTTCTTCTGCGGTAGCAGTGGTGACTTCTCAGCGGCCTGAGCTTACAGCATAAATCTGCATCCTGGTCCATTCATCTGTCAACATATCACATTTTTTGGCGTCTTCGAAAAAAAAGCGTCTGTTAGATCCTCGTGAAACTTTGTGAGCATTCATGTACATATACATTTGACGGGCCACTGCTTTGTTTGTTGAACGGGTCGTGTTTCATATATATATACCTTTGGGATTTCGATGGACGTTTTGTTCAAGTGAGCGCAAAATCTTAAAAAAGCCGGTTCTTCCAAAGCGTTCTTATAAACCGCTTAAAATCCCCGATTGTGTTCGTCGTCTGCCCTTAAGACTACACGACTTCTCTTAAACCGTGGAATAGAATGCTTTGGGTTCAAATGTGGGTGTTTCCCCAGCATTTCGCCAAAGCGCAACAAGAAAAGCAGCTGATCTGGACTAAGCCTCCCTCCTTAGAAATAGAGGGATGCAGGTACCTGAGTGGAATGTCAGTTTACAGGCAGTTTTAATGTGAAATCATCACACACACACACACACACACACACACATATTTTACTAAGAGCAATCCAGTTACTTATTTTAAGTATTTTTTTATTTCTTCGGCGACAAATCTATTTACTTAAGCAGGTTATTCAATTACTTGGCCAAGTAATCATTTACTTGGCTTAGGAATTCATTTGCTACAATGTAATTATTTACTTTCTCAGGTAGTCAAATTACTTAGAATTATTTATTTTTTGGTCAAAATGGTCGCAGCAATGCGAAAGAATACTTTAAAAGTAATTTAACTACTGAAAGTCAAATCTATCTCAGATTAGTAGGGTACATAATTCAGAGGAAGACAGCTTCTGTTTTGTTTATCACTTGAACACCCACTTAGGTGATGATAAATGCGTTCAATTCTAAACTTTTGCAAAGTGAAAGAAAAAAAAACTCTCTCTCGAATTAATATTGTGTTCAGAAGAGGCTGTACATTTTGAACAAACTGAAAACAAGAAAAAAGGGATGATAATTCCACAGAAATCGTGCTGAAAGTGGGCTTTTCGTCATAGTTTGCATCAACTTTGCTGAAAACGTCGTAATTCTTGGTTGGGAAACGAGCAAATTTGTATATTGCTTGAGTGTTTGTAATTTAAAACTTTGGTTTTGCCCATATTGTGTTTACTTCAAATAAAACCCGTTTTGGGTACTGGGTCAAAATCGTCTCCGCCAGCAGATAAAAGTAAGAGTACATCAGTACTTGTAGCATTAACGCTTTTACTAATGCGTATGGGTTCACACATTAAAGTCAGAGTGTATTGGCTCACAAAAGCGAGCCAAACAGTTTTACTGAAACCTATTCAATATGCACCTTACAACATTGCAAGGAGCCAAATACCCACCAAAAATGAGATGACTTATCGGGACAATTTTGGACTGATTCGAAATATGATTTGCAAGATGCCTCATTATATCTAACCACTATATTGTAAATACACATGCTACATATTTTCCTTTGCACTTACAGGTCGACGGCTGGCCCAGGTAAATTCTTCATCATTCAAAGCAGGCAGAACAGAAAATCCAATTCTCACCTACTGTTCCGAAAACTCGCTACGTCTACACCCAGTTCAAGAAAAACTTATACAGGTAAGCGAGTTACGTAACCGTGCCAAAGTATTGTGGCCTGTGGCATACTATAATTTATGAAGGTGGAGTCTATGTGGTCTACTGTGTTTATCTTTGTGTATGCTTTCTGGATAATATATAAGCCCAAACTAGTGTCGTTTACCCCTTGATTTTGGCCGGTTACAGAACAATGTTGCCTTTTGAACATTTGTAAATCTGTGCATGTTGCAGGCCACCATGAACCATCCGCGGAACAGAATGCTTGGCTCTGCCGACCAAATACAACTGCTGCAAAATCTTGCGAGAACCATCCATGCTAAAAAGACTCTAGATATAGGTAACTGTTCTTTCAATGCACACAATATACTAGTGCAATTATGTAAGGCAAAACACAACACCCAGCACACCACGTAAGGGGCTATTCGTTTTCTTTTATGCAACAAAGATCATACTTTTATAAAGGCTGCCTTTGTCATTCGTTTCATTCCTTGATTTAGGTCTGTCATTTTTTAGAGTACAGTATAGAAGAGTGAGAGTTGTTTCAACATGCTTTTGATGATTACTCTTGTAAGACAGAAGATTTCATACGCGCTTGTTTAAACTTTCAACATACACTAAAAAGATATGCTATGTGCCAATTTGCCTACCAAATAGAAATATAAATAGAAGCCTTTCAGATATTTGATGCTTTAAAATTTGAACTATCGCTCATTGTCAATATTATATATATATATATAGAGAGAGAGAGAGAGAGAGAGAGAGAGACAGACAGACAGACAGACATACAGAGTCAGAGAGAGAGAGAGAGAGAGAGATGTATATCTCTCTGGTCTATTTTGAGATATTCAAGATTGAAATGTTTAATAGGCATACATTGTAAGGTTACGACCTTCCTTTATGTACATTGGACATGAAATGGTCAGTCACTGGCGCGCAAGCTCTGACGGCATGTATTTATCATACTTTAGGAGCTATTAAAGGTTTACATTCTGAAATGTCTCTTCGCTTTGAAAATGCTGCGACTGTTGCGCTAAATTCACTAGAAGCGCAACGACTAGTGAATTCGAAGCACACAGTGGAATGACATCGTTACCAATTTTTTGTTTGAGTGTATTGAAAGTAAAAATTTCAGGTGCCCGTAATTTGTATTATAATCAACGTCGACAATCCAAAAACAAGAAATGGTATGTATGAAGGTAAAATTGTACCAAATGTGGACTTTGTTCGTATTTGGATACAGGGCGCGAAACAGACACAGAGACAAAGGAAAGGGCAGTAAGGACTGAAAGAAGGAAGGCGAGGGAAGGGATTGGATAAACGACAAATTATAACCTACCGTTTCAGTGATTAACCTGCAAAAACCTGTACGCCATATATACATGTCATTATGTTGTTTGGACAAGTTAAAGCCGTGTAATTAAAGCTCGCTGGCCATTCTGAAAATTCGCACCCTTATTAAAAAATTGGTTTCACGCAATACCATAAAGATTGATTGCCCCTACAAAACTCTGACAAGTCACGATCCTTTCATTTACCTGCGCCAGATCCTATGCTTCTTAAAAAGCTACAATTAGTTTTTGCGTCCACAATTTGTACCTTGTGTGATTTACTAAACGAAGTGATGCGTGTTGCATTCACACGTAAATATAAATTGTGACATGTGTTCTCTCTACATTGGCATAATGCATTGTTATAAATTTATGAGTTTTGTTTTTCTTATCATGAAAGTAATTTTGGACGTGCTTTGTTTCACTTGGCATAACTATGATTTTGGTGTATTTTACTTCTCGCATAATCGTTTGGGACCCTATGTGTTGGTCGGTTCACTCCTTACCGTGCTTCCTCGTGTGTCATGCAGTGTAGGTACTATGATGGGTATAGACGTTACCACCTTGCAGGGGTTACATTTACAGTAGCCACTTCATGTTTCCTTGTAGGTGTCTATACCGGCTACAGCAGCCTATCCGTGGCCATGGCACTGCCGGACGACGGCAAGGTGGTGGCGTGTGACGTCAGTGAAGAGTATGCCAACATCGGCAAGCCAATGTGGAAAGAGGTAGGAGTTGTACATTCAGGGTCCATAAAATGTTAATAGTATGACCTTTCAGGTGGAAGGTGTAAATTACGGGTCTCTAAAATACATGTACATTGTTGGCAAAAGTAAGAAAAAACATAATAAAACAACGCACACACACGAAAACAAAACAAAACAAAAAAAATAAAATAAAACAGAAAAACAAAAACAAAAAAGGCAAAACAAAAAACAGCAGAAAGTGTAGCTTCGTTTCAGTTAGACAGGAAACAGTTTTCACTCATCTAAATGTCCATTCTGTAGCAATCACATGCACGCATATATTCAAAGAAATTAATTAAATTCTAGTCGAGTGTTCTGTTGTTTTTTTACAAATTTGAAAGTAATGTTGTCCAGAATATTCTTTAAGAACTAATAATAGATAGTCGCGGCGGATACTTATGTTTATTTGGCAATTGATCCACAGGCTGGCGTTTCTCACAAAATTGACTTCAGAGTTGGCCCTGCCTCAGATTCTCTACGTGAGTATATCGTAATTTTATCTCTAGACATTAAGTTCGGGGATACTTCACCTCAAATACCGGGAAAAGTGATTTGCAGGCCACAATTGCGCAACAACTGGAAATCTGAAGTTTTTCTCCAGTGCAAATTATTGTTTCATATATATATATTATATATATATATATATATATATATATATATATATATATATATATATATATATATATATATGGTCATGATCCAGATTATTCCAACTAGTGTGAATCCAGGAGTAGCAGTCACACGTGTAAGATTATATGATTGTTATGGAGGATCACTCTCATATATATATATATATATATATATATATATATATATATATATATGGTCATGATCCAGATTATTCCAACTAGTGTGAATCCAGGAGTAGCAGTCACACGTGTAAGATTATATGATTGTTATGGAGGATCACTCTCGCTGTAGACATGTGATTGGGACACTAGAAGAAACCTTGGATATTGTGGCATTCACTGACTCAGGGGTTGCATAATGTTTCTCCATGTGTTTAGATTCTGTATCAGCCGTTGGATGCATTACTGGTGAGATATAAAGATCAAGGGAAAGGGTCGAAAG
Source organism: Hermodice carunculata (assembly GCA_964020975.1). Taxonomy (NCBI): domain Eukaryota; kingdom Metazoa; phylum Annelida; class Polychaeta; order Eunicida; family Amphinomidae; genus Hermodice; species Hermodice carunculata. The sequence continues at coordinate 49,193,875 of OZ026616.1, read as the reverse complement.
TGCTTCGTAGATCCTCATGTTGATATTTTATTTATTGCAAAGCAAACAGAATAATTTTGTTACTACCAAGTCACCTGAGTTTATAAGATGGTCAGTATTCCGTGGTCTGTCGACATTTACATTTTTTACTTCTCCAAAGCTGTTGGCCAGCTGTTGGCCAGCTTCTCTTCAAACTAGGCGAACATGTATCGGGTTTGGTCTACACATTTTCTGCAAAGTTTAGATTTGTATGAGTATTCTTTGAGGTTTTTTCTGCAAAATATAAAAAATCCTCTTCAAAACTGCATGAATAATTGCTTCCAAAATTGCATGGGGACACTACTGAAAAACCCCTAGGCCATAATTTGTTTGTGTTTCAAAAATCCAGGCTATAGGGAAACTTGGCGGAGAGGTTCTTTGCTGTCAAACAAATTTCTCAGTAGATGGTGGTGCTCCGGATTCCCAACTTTAAAGGAATTTTTCGGGTACCTAATGGTTAAAGCACACATTCATGTTGATAACAATGCACGTCAGTAGGCATTGCCTTGTTAATTTACATTTTTGACTGCTCGGAAATTAGTAGGGCTTTTCTGAAACCTGTAGGGGAAACATATTGGATGGATCTCTTCCAGGTTTCTGCAAATTGTGACGCTCTGGTGATGTTTGGATTTGTGTGGGTCTGTTTGTTTTTGTTTCTGGTCCAAAAAAAACCGCTTCATTAATTGCGCTGAAATTGCACAGGTACACTTATGGAGACCCCTAGAGCACAATTGATTCAAGAGATGGAGCAGCAATTTTTCCTGCTTACAAGAAATATCGTTCAGGTAAAAAGTCTCACAGATCAAGAGAGGGAAGGGTAATGATGGTACACGTATTTTGTCAAGTATACCTCTAGAAATAATGTTAGAATGAATTTTGCAGAGCAGCTCATAGACAACGGAGAGACAGGCACCTTTGATCTAGCCTTCATTGATGCCAACAAAGATGGCTACGAGGATTATTATGAGAAATGTCTACTGTTGCTCAGACAAGGGGGCATCATTATGTTGGACAATGTAAGTATTAGTGAACACAGGGCAGTGAATACATGCACAGCCAAAGGTATACCATTTTCACAGGCAATTGGAAGAACATCTATATTATTATCCTTAAATTCAAAATAAATTGATTTAAGCTACTTTCGCGTATGGCCAAGAAAAAGAGCAATTTTACAAAGCTAAATTTATCTTTACATGTATGTCTATTGTATGGAATATGTGACTCCATCTTGACAGTAGGACAGGAACCTGATGGTGTCTTCAAATTAGTACTAAGTCCTAAAATTTAATAATTGTTCTTGGCCATACGGCAAAGTATGATACATTGGCATGAAAGATCAAACACAAAGTCAGCTTTGCATCTATATTTTTTTTCACTTCAGATGCTACAAGGTGGCAGAGTTCTCAATCCCCAAACAAAGGACGCCATTATATTGAATGCGCTGAACAAGAAACTGCAAAAAGACACTCGCATTGATGTAAATATGCTGTTGTTGGGAGATGGTACTTATCTGGCCTTTAAACGTTAAAGAAACACCAGCATTGAATTGTCTTTTGATGGACATTGGAGGTGATAAGTGCCGTCACTTATGGACAACATTTATGCTAAAATATGTCTGATAACATGTCATACCCTTGTGGCATATCAAACAGAGGCATACATTCAACTTCAGCCGAGAAACCCATCTGCAACCTTTTGCGTATTGTACTTCTTTAACGTTCAACGTATCCATGAAATCATGGACAATATTTTGGGTAAACGATACGTTAAGTGGTAAATTCGACGGCTGGATAAATTCCTAAATTTAAAAATAAATGTTTTCTTCCTGAAAAGCCATGATGAGTCTTGTTAGTCACCCAACAAATGTCGAAATAATATCTGGCAGCAAAGTATAATAATACGGTGTGTCCATTTTGCAAAACAGTAAGTTACAATATGTGATAAAATGTAATAATTTGAGGGGGTATCATTTAACATCGTGTCATTTAAAATCTATTTCAAATAGAGATTTTTCTTGAAAGCTCCGTCATGTAGTTCCCAAATAACAAAAAGCGTTGTAGAGGTGAAATTGAATTTTATTTTATTTGGTTCTTTCATGTTACAATGATACATAGTGTTAGACACAGACATTTCGATACCGGTACCGTATATTTCTGTGCATGGTGTGAATGGTCACCTCACACCCAACAAGGCATCAAACGCATTGAGTCAATGCAGAATGTAGCAGTTTTTTTTTCTATAGGACACTACAGCCAGCATCACAGCGTCAACGTCCTGGTGCAGTAGTTAGGATGGGTGAGATACGTTGCAAATGCGTCGGAAGCTACATGATACAGCATTGTTCCATAAAATACAAAATGGACATTCGAAAATTTCGTTCCCACCTCAAATGACTTTGGCATCTGCCATTATCCACAGAATCATGAATATAATTTATCAATTATAAATCCATTTCAATATTCTTTCTTCATTGGTTCAGCCCCCCACTTTGAACATCTTACCATCCGGTGCAGTTACAGCACCCTCAGTGAAATTATTCCAAAAAGAGTGCTTCCCACAGTAAGAACCTTGTGAACTGTGCTTTCACTGTTTTCAAACTCACCTGCATTATTGCCCATTTTATCATCTGAGAAAAATGAAAGCAATGAGCCTACACGTCACTCACTGTAGTCTCATCATTCTACCAGTAGCACTAACTGGACGACGTAAGGCATTCGTAGAGTATCCCATCCTAACTATAATAAAACTATGTTGATGAGGGTTTTAATCTTTGAATGGTCATGTTACACATTTCACCACTACAACATTGTATGTATTGTTTCTATTTATTTTATGAATATGATGAATATGCATGCATGTTTAGCTCGGCTACTGTGGAATAGCAGTTTCTCTGATTTGGTCGCGAAAATTTGGATACCATCATCATTACGAATCTTGAGTGAGGTTTTACCACAAAATGAGGGTTTCAGCATGCTTAAACGCTGTGCAAGGCTTATTCTTACTTTGAAAGCCTCTGTGGAGAGAATAGCATCCTGAGTCTGTTCTCTTGTGATCAGTTGTGGTAATTATTTTGCATTACAAAGAGATCTGGAGTTTGAGTAATCCTAACTGGCTGTAGTTCCTGACTACTTTTCAGTTGCCAAGCATAGTCAGTCGGTTGCACAAAATCTGGCTTTGGGTTATAGCTCTGACATTCAATTCTAGTTTGATGCAAGCACTTCATAACATGCTGCATAGAAGCATCAAGGGTAGGTGGCAAGTTAGCAGCTGGCTTGCTGGTTGTAATGGAAAAGACATATCAAAGTTGATTCCGAAGTTGTACAAACTGCATCTGACTCATTCTTGCGTTTTTCATATACATGTATGTGAACAGCAAAATGTTGGGCAACAGATATTATGCTCTCATATGACTCAGATGAACCGAATGTTGCCAGAGGCTCAAGTGTTTCAGGGTTCTGCACTAAAACATTGAAAACAGTGCGTTTTCCAATCATGCATTATCCACTTGTAGTATCACAGCCAGTCAGTGCATGACTGGTAGTAAACACTGGCAAACTATTGTACCAAGCCTTTCAGCAATTTGGATTAAACATATTTTAATTTCTGAAAAGAAAACGTGGGAAACAGGGCGATGTCCTATATTAATCCCTCTTGCACATAAAGAAATGGGGGGGGGGATGAAATTAACAAGTCACTGACATAAACACAAATTTACTGGTAAGGAAGACATCACATTGCAAAAACGGACAAAGTGGCGACGCCACACGGGTTGCAGATAATCAACGATACAGGGCGCCACAGCCAGGGAAAGGTATGTTGAAGTACGCCTTCTCACCAGGAATATATATAGCGGATAGTATAATGCACTCTTTCATGTCCTGCACCAAGGCTATGTGATTGTTTCCAGTCTGCCTGTTGTCCTAATGAAATCTTGGACTGCATCAAAAATTGTTTCATTTTGCTGACATGCACATATTTTGTAGCCATATAATAAAGTCGAAACTGTGAAGGGTGCAAATGGATTTACTCTAGTTTGCAGTGCATTTCTGGCGGTTAAATAAGAGGGACCTTCACAAATATAAAGAAAGCGATCTTCGTTACCATTGCCACAGGCACAGATGGCGTTTTCTCTCAGACCTCTCTTGAATAGGCTATTATTCAGCCTGCAGTACCCTATGCGCAAACACGTATGGGACACAGCAAGCTTTCTCTCGCCTCGATGGAACAATTAGTTAACACCTTTTGTGTACCGATTCAGTTTTCTCTTAACCTCATAAAGTTCCTCAGAATTCCGTACACCGTTAGGTCAATTGTTCCATAAACGTAGAGCTGAAGCAAAGGACGAATCAAACAAATCTGTTTGTGAGCAGAAAAATGATTCCTCCCTGATCTTACATTATGCCTATTCAGTTCGTTAGCAGAAACAGGAATAGTGTTACGAAAGAATTGTGGAGCGTCCTCGGGAATAATTTTCTAAAAGAATCAATTTGCTTCTTTTTGGGGGGTGGGGGGGAGGGTCGTACCGAATATTTTTTCAAAACCAGTTCCTTCATATAATAGGTGGTGATTAATCCCAGCAGTCGCTCCAGTAATAATTATAGCTATAGCTAGATGAATATTTTTAATTGTTGATATTTCTGCGAAGTGCAGTTGTCCCACATTACAGAACCGTATTCTAAGACAGGTCTTACAAGCAAAGGGTAAGTGTTACTAGGGATTTCCTGTCGAGACGAAATTGTAAGTATACGATGATAGTGATCATTTTCATTCCTCTGGCCGTAAGATCAGAATGGAAGATTAAACCCAGATACTTATGTTCAGATTCTGTCACTAAGTGCTTGCTCATGAATAGTAGATCAGAATATTGTAGAGGAATTGGTGGTTTTAATAATCATACTACTTGTTTTTCTGGGGTTAAAAGACACTAACCACTGCCACGACCAGTCTTCCACTTACTGCATGTCAATATGAACGATATTTGTCGCCGTGTCATCATCTACTCTAATAAAAAGGGTTGTGTCATCAGCTAAAAGCCGTATAGATGACTACACTATATTTACAATGCCGTTTATGTATATAAGAAACAAGAGTGGACTTAGAGCAGAATCTTTAGGGACACCTGCTTTGGTATTTCCCACTTCGACGACGCTCCATGCACTTCTGCCTTCTGCATGCGTCCGTACTGGTAATCACCAAGCCACCGCAACAGACGTCCACTTATGCCAGATTTGTGCAATTTGTGTAAGGTCTTGGACCAGTAACCTAGGCCTAATGCATTTACATGTTAAAATAGCGACATTCGCTGGCTTATTTCTCCTATTTGAAACGTAAAACTGCAACTTCCTTGGCATTCTGCTTCAAGTTTATACCAGTAGCAACAAGTTAAAACCAAGAAAATGGGGGGTCATGTGATTAGATTTTTTTTAACAGGTGCATTGGTGTACCTTACCTCCATGATTGACCGTTCCGCGCCAAATATGTCTCCAAAAATACACAAAGTTATCACATGATTTAAAATATTTCTAGAGTAGCAGTGCCTTTCTAAAACTCACAGTTGATAAGGGATGGTTCAACATTTTCATCATTTTTGAATTAGTACTTACAGTACGCAAGGGGGGAGGGGGTTAAATGGGTCTGTACATTTTCACAGGATATGGAAAATGATGGCCTGTTTTGTGCAATTTTGCTATGATTTGGGGGGAAAATCATCATTTTTAAAGTACTAATTTGGGGGGAGGGAGGGGGTCATGAAATTTAGTACCCTAAGTACTAATTCAAAAATGATGATAATGTTGAACCATCCCTAAGTATTTTCCTATCCAAAATGATGATGGGACTTAATTTGGGATGCTCTGCTCCTGTGATATTAACATCCAATAGACACAGCAACAGTATTCAGTACTCGATCAAAAGTTGTGGATCAGTTGACCCGACCTTGAGGGGTTACTGGTCCAAGACCTCCGTAAGAGGCCTGGGTGATAGACACGGTCAAAAGCCTGGGTTATGTCGCAAAACTTACTCGAACATTTTTTTTTTTTTTTTTTTTGCATATCGATTGCTTTGCAACAACATTTGTTAACTGATGTCAACAAATGTGCCCTTAAATGTAGTATTTAGAAGCATGTATATATGCGTGTGTTGGTGTTATGCCACCATGCAGGTTGTGTTATGACATACTGTTTAATTTACCAAGTTGCCCGTAGAGGGCGTTTCTGTCCTGTGTGCCATGTGCTGCCTTGTTCCCTTGCGGACATTTTGCGCAACAGAGACACACACACACACACACGTACATATATGTATGCCAGACGTGCGCCCCCATGAAGTCCTACTAAATCAGTTACAAACAATCTGTACATCACACTGGGGTCAATGAAGCCAAGCATGGGCATTAGAATAGGCATATTTGGGTGATAAGCTCGTTACCTATAGTAGAGAAATCTATATTTGATGAAACTTGGCATGTTGCTGTATCATAAAAGTAGGGAAAAAATAGACATGTTCAGTGACCTTGAGATGACCTTAAAGTGTCCTTGACGGTCACTTTAGTGACCTTGATAGGTCTGAGATTGACATTTTTTTCGTGTTTTTGGCACATTAATAAGAAGAAATCGCCAAGTTTTGCGCAGAACATTTTAAACAACTATAGAAATTAACCCACAAATGAAAAAGAAATGTGCACAGGGGAATTTTGCAATAGTTTATTTCATTTTTACATAACAGGCATACATCTGTATATAAAACAGGTAAATCACAAACATAACGCTCATTAAATAGATAAAGTTTTTAACAATCTCCCAAAAACCCAATGCTTTAAAGAGAATGCGTCCATTTGAAATTTTAGCCCACAAACCTATTGTTGGCAGCCATCTTGGATTGAGAAATCGACAACGAAGCTCTGAATTTAAATTGATATAATTTCACTCAGATTAAACAAATTCACGTAATTTTTTTTCAAAATTATGCACTCTTTAAGCGGCATCCAATGGTAGACATATTTTGATGAGACACTCGAAACTTTTCTGATATTTAGGAAAATTAGCTTTTCTACACAGAATATTCTTGATCAGTTTTTTTTGGTTATATACCAAATATTTTGTTTTCATTATGATTCTCAGACTTCATCGTTCACAAGTAAAATAGCTATTTTGAGTATATGTATCAATATCGTGGTTAAAAATGACATAAAAATCTGTTTATAGCTACATTTTCGTGTTCGAGGTCAGAGGAAGGTTTCACTATCTGCCGATTTTCACGAAGATTTGCCTTTAAATTCAAAAGAAATGCCAAATGTATTCTTAAGTAAACAAAAGTTGGTTATTTGGTCCCATAGTATATGGAAAACTGACACTTCGTTGTCGCTCAGTGGGAGATATTTAGCAATAGGTGTAAGCATAGGACCGGCTAGTAAGGCTGGTAAACCTCCGTGAATCAATTTTCCCCTTGTTTCCTTCCTTGACTGTGTACTGTATACTTTAAGGTCAATGGGATTACCGCGCCGGGAAGCACCAGGCCTGACTGGTGGTCCTATGAAATCTGTTTTAACAACAAAGTAATGCATGCTTATCAAACACATAAATACTAATCATTGCTGTTTCCTTTCCAATTTACAAATCTGGGGGTTAAATAAATTCAGCCACTAATCATTTAACCAACTTACAAATAGCAAAGGCGAAGGATATTGGACAAAGATCGGGCATTTTGAATAATGAACATTTGTTTTCATAATGGTCTCGGAACCCAGATGCATCCTTCTGAAGAATGACCTACTTCTGTTTACCCGGAAATTTCAAACGTGCAGAACAAAAACCAAAAAAAACAAAAAACAAACACAAAAACAAAAACAAAAACAAAAACAAAAACTTCCGCTCAATGTTAATGCTCAGTGTTACGTTATACAAATGCTTAATGTGCACAAATTTTTGCCGGCAAAAATTTCATCTCTAGCGAGCTACAACCATTCCAGAAAACTGACATCATTGGTCATGTGAACAAACAGAATTCGTGTTGCAGGTGACAGGAACTTTGAATATGATTTTATGAAGAATATAGCAATTGTATCGACTTCCATCTGAAAGCGGGATTTGCTACCTTTTATGAAGGCTAGGTCCCTAGTCAAAACTAGTTCTTATTTTTGCCAGGAAAGCAAATAATGATGCAAGAAGATAATATTCAGAAGGACTTCTGCTGACAAATGGTCGCGTTATCCTTCCTACTCCCGAGCGAAAAATACAAGTTGTGCAAAAATTTGTATACGTGTCGAAAAAGACAATATTTTCCGAATTAGCCAAAAAATGAAAATATTTGTACAAGGGGAGGTTGGCAATTTTTTATTTCATTTTTTATAAAACAGGCATACATCTGTATATAATATAGGTGACCCACAAAGATAGTGCTCATTTAGGAGATTTATTTTCATTATTCCAAAATAAAAGGTTTTAAGGAAATTACGTCCATTTGAAATTTTATCCCATAAACCCCTTGCTGGGGGCCATCTTGAATTGAGAAATCGAAAACGAGGCTCTGATTTCAAATTGACATAATTTCACTAAATTCAAACAAATGCACGTGAACTTTTTTTTTCAAAATCATCTTCTCTTTAAGGTGCACCCATGGTGGGCATATTTTAATGGGGCAATGAAAGTTTTCTGGTAGTTGGAAAAACTACCTTTTATACCCAGAATATTCTAGAGTAGTTAATTTTTGTGTATATACCAAATAATTTTTTCATAATAATCTTCAGACTTCATTTTTTTTCAAATAAAATAGCCATTTTGAGTATATATATATATATATATATATGGGTAAAAATTGACATAGAAATCTATATATAGCTTCCTTCTGTGTTTAAGGTCATTTGAAGGTCAAATGAAGGTGAAGTTTTATATATCTATAGCATATCTCACTATATGCCAAGTTTAATGTAGATTGGCATTTAACTTCAGAAGATAAAGCGAAATGTGTTCTTAAGTAGTCAAAAAGTGGTCATGTGGCCCCATAGTGGTTTTCAATAAAAAAGAATATCGTGAGTGCACGGCAGCATGGAGGAATGACTTTATTATTTTGTTTCTTGTTATAAATCTATAGGAAGCAATCAGCAATTGAGATATTGTTATTTCGAAATTACTATACTTATAGGCACCAAAATGGGGTGCATATCACTGGTCGAAAAACGGGTTCAGGAATAAAAAATGTGTGTTAAAAAGGTGGAATTTGCATTTATAAAACAAGGACTGTTGATAATAATATTTGAAACAAGAATTCTGTAAATTCTAGTTATAAGTCTGTTGGATACGGAAAAAAATTACGACGACGACGGATGATAGTGTATGCCACACACATTTATTGATTGCCCACAATACAAATACAACAAGGATGCCCTTAGAAGTTACTTGACAGGTTACAGATGGGTACCTTTCACCTGAACATTATGGACATACCGGACAATATGCCAAAGCTGCAAATATTCACAAATAGAGATATATATATTTCTGAATGCACATATCTCCATTAAAATACAGCTATATGCAATTAAATAGAGATTTATGTATTTGAATACATATATCAGTGTTTCTGATACAGAAATCCGAATTAGAAATAAAGATATATGTATTTATAATACAGATATCTGTAATTCTAATGCAGATATCTTGTACTTCGCCACCAAATACAGATATCTGTATTTCTGTTTCAGATATCTGTATTTCTAGTTCGGAAAGCTGTATTCCCAGTCTAATATAGATATCTGTATTATAAATACAGATATATCTATTTGTGTTGTCACATCGTAAAGGTATAGAAAGATCTGTAGCAAGGTGACTGGAGGCTTTCACTTCAAAAACTCAAGACGCCCTTCTACGACTATGTGGCAAATTGGTCACCATAAAGCTTAGTCCGCATTACCTATAGGCATATATTATTTTAAAAAAAAACATATACATGTATGTACCCTGAACCTAGGCTGTCAAGGGCATCCACCGTCATATGATTTGATATCACATCAAGGGTGATTGAATATATGTATGATCAATGTCGTGTGTGTCCTAGCTGACCTAGCTAATATCGTAGACCTGTCACCTGGTCTCGAGCCTCTGGACTATGTGCGAAATGGATGTTCCGTCCAATCTCGGTGGTCCCGAGGCCCGATACTAGGTCTAATAATACCCCAGGCACAGAATCACATGTGTGGGGTAATGTGCTCTGAGGGGGCTCCAAATCAAATGTGATTTGCATAGCCTGGTTTGGTTTGCACGCTCTTTGCTCTCCCTTGGTGAAATAAATGCATGCCATAGATCTGCAGCAGTTCCACACAAGGGAGCATTCATTGCTCTCTAGCTTGTGTTGTTGAAATAGAGATAACTCTATTAGAAATACAGATATCTGAATAATGAATAGAGATATCTCTATTTTGTCATCTTATACAGATATCTCTAGTTCTAATTCTGGTATCTGTATTTCTAATACAGTTATCTGTATTTGTAATTCAGATATCTGTATTTTTAAGGACTGGTAAGCCACCAAAAACCTTTGCATGGCCGATTTTGAGATTTTAACGGCTTTTACAAGATAAATGTCCTTTCTATTAGTTGTCAAAGTTTCAAGCTTATAACTACTGTAGAAATATGAGAACAACGCCCAAAACCACACAAGCATGTGGACATCCGAATGTCCATGTGTCATTATTTTGGTTTTCAACCGCCAAACGGAACAATGCCACCCGTCAATCATACTTAACAGCCTGTCACGTGGCTGCAGGTAGCAACGGTCCATGGCAAAAGGAGAGTGGTATCAGGGCGCCAATGCGAAAAAAAGGCGACATGCCGAAAGTATGTTTGTGGGCAGGGAAAAGATGCAAACATGCTAACATATCATAGCCTTAGTGGTTTACTTTATAGCTATCTTGCTTGTTTTGTGTTCAAACGAAGGGAGACTTTAAATGTTCAAGAGGAGCGGCAATCGTCTGACGATGTCCCTCCAAAGGCCGTGCCGCGATGGATTACCCCAGTGGTCCTGCACACCAAAGACAGGCGGGAAAAAAACTAAGACCTTAATCAACAATACCCACGTACATGATAATATTTTATCGAAACCCAGGGGTAAGGAAATAAAAGTGCAAATAAACACATTGAAATAACCATAAACGTGAACAGCAGAGTAAACACACAAAATAACGTTACAAAATTCAGGTTGGAAAGAGAATTTGAAACTCATTGACAAAATAACCACAAAATAATGACAAGCTAACTAAGTGTCTTGTGTACAGACAAGTCTAACAAGCTGACTACATAAAGTATCCAGACAGGAGTAAATACAATAAAATACTATCCCTAAAAACGGGATGAAGAGGTAGGGAGCGGGAGACCAAACACGCCATCCGTGCACAGACCACGAGCGGCCGTAGGCCGCCCACCGAAGCAAGGCAACACAACTTTCGTTGCCAGGCATGAGGTCACGGGGCCCGAAGAGCCGCCTCCATGACGTCACGCTTTGAAACCAGACTGTCGATGTCGCCGTTTGACAGATCGCTGAATAATGCTTTCTGTACTTCAAAAGCTCTTTTATTCATGTGATTGGCCAAAAAGTGATTGACAACCTTCCCAAATATGTTAAGGGACGATGTTTTCTACGTTTTGTACAAATATCAGCTCAACTCAAGGAAATGGTATTGTTTCAGAGGCAAATGATGAACATCAAAGGCCTCTGAAGCTTGTTTTCTCAGAAAGGATAATAGGACGAGAACTCCACCTAAGAATGGTTATTCCAAGAAAACGGCTCGGCGAAATTTAATCCAGTTAACGGCTTTTGATTCTGTAATGTCTGAACTGCAAAAACGATTCAGCGATTTGCAAAATTTGGCTTGGTTCTTTTTCTATGAAATGAAGAAAATGAACATCCTGAAAATCAAAGGGAAAAGTGAAACGTCAAACTTTGAGGATGGATAACTGAAAAACGAAACCAAACATCAAAAATCGTAGGGTCGTTGTTTGTTGCCAATATGTCAGGATTAAGATGCAAGTGTAATTATGAAAATATCACAAATAATTAGTGACTCATATTATCATTTATGGGGTGGATGCTTTGCGGTCAACTTTCAATTGTTTATTCAACAATTAACATCACAGACACCCAAATACGGGCCATATAAATTCTTTGGAGTATGACAATTACACACATATATGATATGTTATCCTAACGCAAATACAGTTTGAGCTAGGATGTACTTAAGTGGGATTTAGTTTTGGTGTCTTACCTGTCCTTAAAACAGATATCTGTATTTCCAGTGTAATTCAGATATCTCAAATAAAAATATAGATATCTGAATTAAAAATGCAGATATCTAAATTAGAAATACAGATATCTGTACTACAAATACAGATATCTAAATTTGTTAATATTTGCAGATTTAGTTTGCCACAGGACATACCATAACTGCAATAGAAGTTTAAACACTTACAAACAGCGCGAGTTTATACTTCAACTTTTTCCATTTATAAATATTACTCTGCGCAGAAAATATAAATCTTACGCTTATTACTTAAGTACAGTTATTTCGCATCCAAAGTAAAATTTTACACTTATAAATTTATCTCTGCGCCATACTGCATGAGTTATACAATTTTAATTTCACGTCATGTTCAAGAAGGATACATTTAACATATATACACGTTTAACACTTTGTATTGAACGATACACTTACTTCCCTTAATATTCTTTAAAGTTTCCTATGCCTTACAGGGTGAAACATATTAAGCCATTGCTACTACTATTTTAGCTTGAAAGACGCTAAGCAAGAGTTTCATAAGAAACCTGAATTTATAATATTTCAATCGTTTTAGCGCGAGTATGAACTACTTGTAGCAAGCGCTTAAACGGATATATATATATATATATATATACATAAAGCTTACACGAAGTTTATGGGCCTACTTTCTATTAATTTAATTTAAACATATTTATTTATTCTGGATCACCTAATAGTATACATCGAGATACTAAAAAACAGGCTCTCCAGACATAGAGAGACACACAGAATATATACAATACACACAGGACAATACAATTCACGAAATGCTTTGTATGTACCACTCATTGTTACAATAATATTGAAAAATACACTTTCCTGAATGCTATGAAGTAAATACTCACAAGCAGAGACATGTCGATTAAAGAATGAGTACAAGTTATTGATCCAGAAAAATCCACTATGTCACTAGCTCGGTAACCAAAAAAAAGAAAAAATGACGACAGTCTTAGCCATAAACCGTATATTGACAGGATCAACATGTTGATCAAAATATGAATCGTCTGGAGTCAGAAATGAATTTTTGGACAGCATCAAATAATTTAATGTTAAGGTTTGCAGAAAGGTCATTGTTACCATGTATAAGATACCGGATAACTATGACATCCAACATTCCTTTATCCAACGACAACTGAATGTTAGCTACAAGTAAATTATTTGACACTTAGCGCCTGAAACCTACAGTAAAATGCATAGAATTGAAAGCTTGAAAGCTTTATGCAAATCGGTCAAACTTACAACTTTCACGTTCCCTTATGGCATTTCATGATCGGGCTCTATGCTTATCTCTGTTCCAATGTTACCTGTTGGTACGAAGTCAAAATCCCAGCACACGCATAGGGAATACTGGAGTATATATAGGGAACGTGCTTCCGATTCGCACGTACGTCCAATTAGCAGTGACCAATAGCTCCTGAGAAAACTACGAAAGCATTGAATCAATTCCCGCGCAAATGTTTAACTGGTGATTTCACCACTAGGGATACACGGAACAACCTCACATTACACAACTATTGAATACTGATCGCTATAAATTCGAGGATTTGCTCCTGTAATAATATATTCTTATATATGAAATAACAAAGTCTCTCTTGGTCATTTTGTTAAAAAAACAAACATAGTGGCTAATAACTGATAATAAGAATTATGTTTCCTATAAGATTCTTACTTCGCTGTTTCCAATACGAGCTGAATTTCTTGCCAGAAATAGCATTTCTTATAAGATTTATAGTTCATAAATTTTCCTATAATAACTGATTAAGCCACTTTTATAAGATTCATAATTGATTGTTTTTCGGTTTTTTTTTTTTTGTTTGTTTGTTTGGTTTTTTTTTTTGTTTTTTTTTTTTTTGTTTTTTTTTTTTTTTTTTTTTGTTTTTTTTTTTTTTTTTTTGTTTGTTTGTTTTTGTTGTTTTTTTGTTTTGTTTTGTTTTTTTTTGTTTTTTTGGGGGGGGTGTTTTTTTGTTGTTTTTTTTTTGTTGTTGTTGTTTGAAACAATCACGTGTTCGCTTTTGAGCGACAATAAGTGATCGAATTGTTTATTTGTGAAATCAGTCTGCCAATTTAAATAATCTGACCGGTAATTTTGAAGCTGTCCGAAGTTTTTTGCAAATAGGCGTAGCGTTGTCAAGCCCTTCTAATTCCCAAGAGCTCCAACATGCAAGTCAAAAATATTCGAAACACATCAATTACAACATTTTGGGCCATACATGTACCGGTATATCATATGATAACTTAACACAAATTTTTACACATTTGGTAACTCTTGAAAGTTTTATTGGAGATAAATTGAAAAATTTTGACTGCATATCATGTGCACCATCAAAAGTTTACAGAAAACAAATTTAACCATGCCTTTCTGTTATTTTAATACTGAAAATACTTTTAACTCTCAGACTAAGAATTACAGCGACAACAAATGACCACAATCGAACGAATGCCGCTACAAAAACTGAATGGCTCCTACATCAAACATACAACGCCTTCCTACTCTCACTACCAGACACAGATACTGAGTCTGGCTCCGCCTCAGACTCAGATTCAGAATCATTTTCTTTAATATACGTATAAAATGTTTTTGAAGTAGTAGGTTTGATATCTGTTGAGCAAAAGCGTCTGGTGCGATTTCGTGTTAGAAAAATACATAAACCTTAATGATGACACTAAATCATAAGCGAAGGATAACCCCACTGATATAAAACCGGCTGCTGTGGGGACTACCTTCAGAGCAATGACTAGATGATGTAGATAGGGTTAAGAAACAAAACATAAGACTACTCAGAGCATAAAGATGTTAAATAGAAGAGAAACAGACACATTTAGGCACATAAATCGAGCTACTGCAAATGTAAAAGTCTAAAATAGAACAGTTTCTGAATATTTACCTACAAGAAATTCTTTTACATATTTAGGGAAGCCAAAATTAGAGTATCTTTGTTTCAGTAAAATATGCAGGTCTTTGTTTAATTAATGATGGAATAATGTATCAAATGCAATTTTGAATGGTATGTCCTGAAAATCATTGGAGGCAAGGTGTGTCTTGGTGACTTGTTTGGTATAAATGAGCGACTAACAATGTAGAAAACTTATCAAAGTGTCTAGGATGTTTTTTACTGTGTCGAAAATAGCAATTTTGTTTTTTCGATGTGGCAAGGTGTTGTTTTTCAGTAAACTATATTGCTGGATAAGGATGTGTGTGTGTGCATTGAAAGATCTAATAAAATGGCATTAAGCTTTTTCTATAACTTTTTTTGACTCGATCACAGAAATGACCACATGCAAGGAGGAAATAAGTTTAGTGAGGTTAAAATATTAAAGTGAGGTGATGTCGACCAGATGGTATTGAGTGGCCACCAGGCTTCATCGACACTGCCACAGTGCAAATCTGTACAAATTTCACAGAACTGTGGTTTTCCTAACAGGATACCCAACGTGGTTCAGGTAAACAGAAACTGCATCAACATAGCATAGTCCAGAGCCCTGCGTGCAACTGAGGCAAGCCACCTACACGTTCGCCTCCTGACAGCCTTAGTAATTGAAGAACACAAACGATATAATGACTATGAGGCAGCTCACTTCACTTTGACTTGACTACATGACTTTATCAAAGAGGGCAGAGTTATGGACAAGCACCCAGAAAATTACAGGTGCTTGCGCCAATGTATGCCGGCATATGTCACATTGAGTAAAGATTTACATTTTGTACTTCTCTCGCGTGAGTTCTGGCCTTGAGCAGCAGCATTTTTGTCGAGGCTTTCCACTTGTACTAGTATTTGTATTTTTGACATTGTACTTTGATTACGATATATATATATATATATATATATATATATATATATATATATATATGCAGCAAGTGCAGCACTCTTTTTACCTTTACTCTCTTTCTGGCCTGCTCTGTTCAGAAGTGAATGGCAGACCACTCGCAAAGGTCGACGTTCGGAGACGAGCAGTGAGGGGCTCGTCTTTTACAATAACATAATGTGGACAGCAATGAGAGCGCCCAAAACTGAGGGCCACGTCGGACCTAACCACTCTGCCCCTTTATATGAGCGTCCTCAACAACATTCTACACAAATCTCCATAAGTGGCAGTGACGACAGTGAATTCGCTACTTCCATTGAAGCCATTGGTATGTCATTGTCAGAAGAGGAAAACCAGTGTGGGGCAGAACTGCTTTCTTGCATACATTTTTGATCTCTAAAACTGGAAGAACGAAAAGAGTTCTGCTACGCAAACACACGTTAGAATAATGGTACTCAAAACAGATAACTATATGGCTATATTTACTACATTATGCATCAATAATTAAAGAACAAATACCTTTGGAAGGAAACAAGTCGAATTCAGTGTAAAGTTTCAGTATTCGGTTACAGACGGTAGTTGTCGCCTAGAAACGATTGTTTGGTGAGCCTATATATATATATATATATATATATATATTAGTGTTGCAGCTAGGTGGTGCTGAACATAATTTAAGCAAAGCCCGCATATCTAGCCAAGTTTGACATATTTACCTTATTGTGAATACAAAAACCAAACAAGTACATGCCATAGACAAAAAATTACGTATTTTAATTTTGTGTTCCAAGCTGTGTTGTTTAATTTGATATATTATTGATTCTATATTCTGTGATTATCTTCGTCATATACTACTATTATCACTCTAACAACTGATATTGGTTGCACCGGCTGTACCCATTTTGTGAATTCAGTTTCAATAATACTTTCTATTTTGGCATTAGACAATTGAGATATATGGCTAAAACTTGGGGGGAAGGGGGAGATTTTTCTTGATTATTTTATTTGGGGGGGGGGGGTAGGTGGGTGTGGGTGTTGGGGGTGGCGGGAATGTGAGAATTCCAGTGGTTGTAAATACGTAATAATATAAATATTGGATTTATTGGAAAATCATAGGTTTACTCGTAGGTTTAAAATTGTATTCTGATTGGACACATGGTTATTGAATTCTTTACAACAATCTAGATTTGGCAAATGTGACACAATTTTTATGTATTTTTATGTCTTATTCTTCTAGAGCTTTAAAATAGTCTCTCGGCATATTTGAAATATCTAGTTCCTAAAATGACCACCAGGTGACGCCCTCTAATAATTCCCTTTTGAAGAGAATGGCCCCACTGTGTGCAGTTTTGCAAATGCTGGACCATATAATGGTGTACATGATCGACAGACATTTCATCAGAAACTATTGTAGAATTGCTGACAGATTCATCATAATTGATGCCAAAGATGCCAAAAGGAACAAAAGGAGGAATATGCTGGTCAGCAATGGCAAACAACCAGGCACATAAAGATGAGGGGGGGATGAGAACTTTTATGACTGTCGTTCTTGGTGTGTAAATGGAACACGTCCGAAAAAAATCCCTGTGAAAAATCAAGGAGGCCAATTAACCACAGAAGTGCACCGAAACAGGAAGTACTTCTTGGAACCTACTGTCTGCAAGAAGCGTATCCTGATTCCACTGAAACCCTAATCCATTCCATCCCGACCTGATCATGATCAAATTTGGGTGGCCAGTGGTGTATTGAAAGGATTTTTGTGGATTACTCAGCTATCATAGTGGTGCTGGCGTTATGCCAGCCGCCAGTCCCAGCTGCCTTGCTGCGGCTACTCTTTTTGTCAACAAATACGCCGGCTCAGTGTTGTGGCCAGTCCTTCACCCCGGATCTCATGTGATCCTGGTGATGTAAGGGTTCCCGCATCTTTTTTCAACACGAGAGGGGGGGTATTGTTTTGTTCTTTTTGGGGGGGGGTATTTCTGTTGTTTTGTTTCTTTTTTGTGTTTTGTTTTGTTTGTTTGTTTGTTTTGTTTTGTTTTGTTTTTTGTTTTGTTTTTTGTTTTGTTTTCTGTTTTTTTTTCTGTTTTGTTGTTTGTTTTTTCTTTTATTGGGGTGTTGCACCTAAATCAACCTTGATTAAGATCTACACCACCTTAGCCTTGTCCGTTAATATTTTAAGCTGTTGTAATATGTTTTGGAAAGACGGATGTTTGTCGTCGACGTCTTTGTCAACGCCATGCATCAACCTTTTGATATTGTCGACTTCTCAAGAGCAGTTGCACAGATACTCTTTAAATTTTGGGAGGTAGCTTCAGTAGGCCTCCACATAGGTCCAAAAACCTTTAGGCTGTTCCCCACTTAACTTTAACCAATTTCCGGCGGCTTCACTTTGATTTCTGTGTAATTTGAGGTAACAAGTCTGTAGAGCTTATAAAATCGGTTTGTGCTCGTCATCCTTCTATCAGGCCATCCATCTCTCTGTTTGTCCATTATACTAAATGACTCTCTCTCAAAACCTGTTGTAAGAAATGCTTTGATCTTATTCATGGATGTTTCCTACGTGGGCCTTTAGCAAGTTTGGAAAAGAGATGAAGATTCTTTAATTTTAGTAAATTGACTTTGTACCCTTTTTTTGGCCGCAAAAACAAAGACAACGAGAAATAAAGTTCCTCTTCAGAGGAACAATTTGGCCCATTGTGTAGGTGTTGCTTACAGGGACACGTAGAGTCATGTAGCTAACATCTTGGCCACCATATGACGCTGCTTCCTATACTTTTTTTTATTGTAAAGCTATTTTCAAGTTCTTTCTCAAAACAAAATTGATCAAACATTTATCAGAATATAGTCTGGCTTCAGATAATGCAAGCTTGCAAAAATGATGCGCATATGTTAAATTTTGCAGAAGCTATGAAATTTTAAGCTTCGATGCCGACCATGAGTCAGTATTGCTTCATATAGCTGTACAAAGCGTGTATTTTACAAGTGTGAAATGCCGACCATGAGTCAGTATTGCTTCATATAGCTGTACAAAGCGTGTATTTTACAAGTGTGAAAACTGTATGGAAAGCTTTAGTTTTCCACACAGATATCTCGAAGATTTGCCTCTACCAGTTTTGCGAAGTAGGTGTTGATGCAATAAATTGTCAGTTTTTTTTTAATTATTATTTGTAGTGTTTTTTTTTTCTTTTTATCAACATTTTCTTCTAAATAACTACGTTGTTTTACATACAGAGGCTGCATGGAGTCTGGTACATTATAAATTTCAGTGCATTGCTATTGAGGTCTTGTCGTCAAAAATACTGATCAATTCACCATCAATAACAAGAGAAGGTTCCCTGGCAAAATAGGCAGTATATCAACTCTCCACGTCTACTGACAAAGATTCAGGGTATGCATTTCGGTGAATTATATTTGTTTATTCTATGTCTTGCAAGCATCACATTAACGGAATTGATTGAAGCTGCCGGGCTTCCATCTATACCAAGTTGCCCACAAATATTAACAACATTGTTAGTATTATTTATAGCCTTATTAAAGGTATAATGAACCTTTTGTATAGCTGAATGTCTGTGGGGATTTTATTACAAATTAGTAGTTGTAGTGGTTGATGGTGGCTGCTGGTAATTCCGAGTGACAGCAATTCGTCGTACTCGTCCCTGACTTGACAGCCAAGCACATATGATAAATGTTCAATGGGGGACAGATCAGGAGATCGGAATGGCCATGGCGATATTTGAATGTTGTGCTGCTCTAGATGCCCTTGCTGAAGTGTGCAGTATTTGGCCATGCATTGTTTTGCTGCAGCTGTAACCAAGGGTGTTGCTGGAACCATCTGGTAGTGATGGCAGGACCCCATCCACATAGCACTGGCATCTCACCCCCACCCTCACCTCCTTCACTATCATGATGCTGTCTCCTCTAATGTGGTTATGTTCCACCATGTAGCCATGCACAAATCTCTGAAGGCATACGTCTAGCCCATATCTTCCCATCATGGAAATTGAGGCTAACTGTGACTCGTCTGACCACATCATACTCTTCACTGATCTCTGCTCCAGTCAGCCTCTTCCTGACACCACTGTATTCATGCAACTTTGTGTGCAGGACCAAGATGGAGGCAGATTGCAGGGTGCTCAGACCTCAAATTGACACCAGTCTCGTATGGATTGTATGCTATGATGCTGCAATGTTGCAGGCCTGCTGCCACCGCTGATGAAACCGCTCTATCAAAAGGTATCTGGGTCTCTTCATGTACTGCACCAGGTGATTTTCCTCCCCATTCTAAAAGTCTTGGTCTTCCAGATCCAGCTTTTCTTTCGCATCCTCCTTTTTTCTGGACAACGGCTCCACCATCTGTGTACTGTGGACCTGGAGCTCCCCGTTATCCTAGCAACCTCACACTGGGAACGACCAGTCTCCAGTATGGCAATGTTCATGCCTCTGTCGAATTCAGACAGCTCTGAGTAGCCCGTATGCCGTGGCATTATGGATTCACAATTATCCCGCTGTTGTCAGCGCACTGTTATAAAGCCCATTGGCACCCCAATACCATGCACACTTTGTGGTTGTTATATCATTTTCAGGACCTTGTATTTTGTGTGTGTATGTGACTGCTCAGGCACACTCTTAATTATCCTATTCCATATTACATAACAGGTCATGTGACACTCATATTCTCTATCCAAACTAATATCAAGGACAGCGCATGCTGAACCAATGGAGGACGTCTTTTTTGTATATGTAATTTTTTGCCAGGAGTATGCATTCCAGAATTTTCTGGTTTGGCAGCCATACAGGGGCATACAGCATATTCTAAACAGTCGTTATCTACTGTACAATTATATACTTTCGCGAGAGATAAATATTCACGAATTTTGCCGAAGAAACATAGTTCGGGAATATTAAATTCGAGAAAATTGTAGCAGATTAAATGTGGAATGAAAATCTGCATAAAATCAAGAAAACAAGAACATCGTGAAATTCTGATTTGGAGCGTATTCGGGAAATTGTTTGCTTCCTAAGCATCCCCCAGACTCGCTATTGCTTTCTTATGTGGGCGCTCGTCGGGGTCTGCCGTCCGCCGGCAGTATTTTAATACAGGTACGCAATTGTACTAATTAACTTGATCAACTCGATAACGTGGTCAGGGCCTCTCGGCCAATAGATCTTATGCTCGCGACACAGCGCATGCGCCAATTTTTTTGACGTGCAGTGCATCATTTGCTCTATCAACTGACGCCTTCTGCTCTATCAACTGACGCCTTCTGCTCATTGGAATTTGTCATAATCTCTCTACATCCTATTCCAAAAAACAAAAGAAAATCTACTAATGACTCGGAGAACTATCGAGGTATAGCTCTCAGTAGCATATTGGGTAAGCTACTCGACTGGGTAATTTTAAATGATAATAATCATGTATTGAACTCTTCCGAACTACAATTTGGTTTCAAAGCTAACAGTTCTACCAGTCAGTGCACATTTGTCCTTTCAGAGTGTGTCAATTATTATAACCGAAATGGCACTGATGTACAAGTGGTTCTATTAGATGCAACAAAAGCCTTTGATCGAGTTGAGTTTGTTAAATTATTCACACTCTTGTTAAAGAAAGGCTTGTGCCCCATCACCGCCAGGTTACTCCTAAACATGTATCAAAATCAAAAAATGTCTGTTGTGTGGGGAGGTAATAGCTCAAACCCCTTCACGTGTAGAAATGGAGTAAAGCAAGGTGGGGTACTCTCTCCAATATTATTTGGAGTGTATATTGATGAACTGCTGACTCGCTTGAAAAAAACAAGGCTTTGGATGTCATGTCGGTAGTGTGTTCATGGGAGCCTTAGGTTATGCTGACGATGTGGTCCTCCTAGCTCCCACATTATTTTCATGTCAAAAATGTTAAATATTTGCTCCATTTACTCCTCCGAATATAATGTCTCTTTTAATCCTAGTAAAAGTAAACATATGACTTTTGGCAAAAGAAATCCCTCCGTGCGACTACTCTTTGATGAAAAACCAATTGAACATGTTGATAAATGTGAACATCTGGGTAACCTTATTGGTCTCAATTCTGGTTCCGATGGCATAAAAAATGCCATTAAGCGGTTTCAAACAGAATTGAACATGCTCATGGTACATTTTTCAAAAGCATTTCCAGATATAAGGTACAAACTTTTTAAAACATTCTGCATGTCATTGTACGGATGTCAACTCTGGGATCTATCAGGTAAGGAGGTCCAGTCGTTTTATACAGCTTGGCGTAAGGCCGTTAGATACATATGGAGAACCCCGCACAGGACACACAATCGTCTGCTTCCTCTGATTTGTGGTGATCCTCCAGTCGAAACACAGATACACAGACGGTTTATAAAATTCATTTCAAAGGTGGTGAACAGTAACAATATAATTGTAAAAACATGCGGTAATCTGGTGATTAATGGCAGCCAATCATGTGCGTCTAAATCTTTAACGTTCATTGCGTCAAAATATGGAATGGATAAGCACTCACTAGTGTCGTCATGCTGGCGATCACTCTTCAGTTCTCGGGATAATGAGGACTTCAATCAGGATGATGAGCAATCTGCGGCGTTTATCCACGAACTTTGTGAAGCAAGAGACGGTAAGCTTAAAACCAATCTCTCACGAGCAGAATTGGATGAAATTATTCACTTCGTATGCACATTGTAACGTTTGTCACCCAAAACGAGTCCATGTGGATAGGGTCATCTTGACCAGTGAACTGTATGAAAGACTTATTTTTTATTCCTCTTAATTCATATATATACGATGTATACTTTTTTTGCCATTTTTTTATATATTGTACTTCTTGTGTACGAATAAAAGATATATATATTGTGGACTTATTTGTGGTATGCGAGCCGTTATGGCGATACCTTTGTCGACTATGAAATTACACATGTAGCCATGAGAAGTTTAATTTGTTATTTTGCTGTGTGCTTTTCAACTTATTCCTGCGGCAAACAACGTAAATTTCATCCCTGGCCAACAAATAAAAACTGGGAAAACAATGGATAAGAAGAATTCCTGTCCTGGAAAGGACTGAAAATTGTGTAAATTCGTGCCCATGGCCTTGTCATACAACGTTTGTCGTGTAACTTTGAATGATGACATTTGCACATTGCGATCAGTCTATACAGTTTAGTTTAAATATATCCATTCCAACTGGGTAACCCTGTCATCTGAATCATATTCCTTTAGGAACCAAATTGTATTGTGTGTTTTGCAACCAACGTGTAAACGCTATGGCCAATGATAAAAGAATAGATAGATAGATAGATAGATAGATAGATAGATAGATAGATAGATAGATAGATAGATAGATAGATAGATAGATAGATAGATAGATAGATAGATAGATAGATAGATAGATAGGTTAGTATTTAAACGAGCGAAAGAACGAAAGAAAGTAAAAGTAAAGAAAGAAAGAAAGAAAGAAACAAACAAACAAACAAACAAAGATTACTCTCCCTAAAATAACAAATTTTGAAGACATAGGAGCCAAATTACATATCGCTAACACGTTGTTTTCCCATTTTAAGTCGGTATTTTTAGGGTAATTGCGTGAAATAAAAAGAAGTAGTTTTTTTAAAGCAACCAGTACTTGTGCTAATCTCGTAAACTCTTTCATAGCTTAAGCACCGGGTGATTAATTTTATGCAAACATCGTTAACAATAAGAAAGGCCAAGTACTTGACACGTATCAATGGTTTCAGAAAGCACACTTTGAAGACTTAGGAGCCAAATTCCATATCGTTAACGCGTTATTTTCCCATTTTGAGTCGGTATTTTTAGGGTAATTGCGTGAAATAAAAAGAATTACTGAAATAATACACATTTACATTGCAAAGATGTGCAACACGCTTAAATGTACAAAGTTGAAACGATATCCGCACAAGGGATGTGCTCGTATAGGCGTTGCCTGCTCCCCACTCGTGCATGTATTTTGAGAAATAAAATACGTTTAAACCAAGAGAAGCACACACACACACACACACACACACACACACAAACAAACAAAAATGTAGAGTGTTTGCAGGAGCAAAATGTGTCTTGCACGTACGCTTGTTCGTTTGTATATGTCTTTCAAACCTTTTGATTACCAAAGGGATGTCTTAACGCAAGTGTACGTTCTTGATTTGAAGAGAAACTGTTGAAGTTTGTGCAAGTTGTTGTTAGTACTATTGTGCCTTTTGTTTGACAGTAAGGGCACCAAAAATGACATTTGGCTATATTCAATGTGTCCACGAGTTTGCGGTTTCCCCTCTTTGAAAGATCATTGAAACCCGCGCTCAACCAGATGGATGCGGTCTCTCTGTTGCATTTTTATGTTCATTTTGTCCAGGGATTATTTCTCACGGAAAGGCAGCCCTCCCCGTCAAAGAAAATCACACTACTTAAAGTATGATCGAAACGCAACAGTTAACTCGGAAAAAAGGAGAAAAAGAAGGGAAAAATAAAAAAAACTACCCACAAGCGAAAGAAAAAGATGAGAAAGTTGGGATGCAAGCAAACAAAAAACACCACAGTTAATTGATGATATTTGCTCAAGCCACAAGGACATCCTTAACTTTAACTCAGTTTTCCCCCTTAAAGACTTAATTTTTTCCACATTGTTTTTGGAGACAAGATAGTTTCTATACTACACCTTCAGAAACCAAATATATGTTACATTTGTTCGACCATATTAGTGAAAAAACTCGCTAAACAACGAGTGAAACTTATCACGGCGAGCTATCTAATATCAATGCAGCCCTCAGACTGATCTCAGCAGCGTACTACAATTAATCCCAGAATGCAATTTCCCAACATGACGCTAATTTATTAAAAATAGCGACCGTGCAGAAGATCTATTGACTCAGCCCTGTTCGCCAGTCGGTCAAGACGATGAATTTTTAATGAGCTACGCGCTGACGAATCAGGGCGCACTTCCGGTAGTGTGATGCGACGAAGCATGGCAGCCCCCATGGGACTGATGTTTATCGACAGTAGCTCACTTGGCAATCGGTATTGCACGAGTAAAAGGATTAACTTCAACATTTCCTACTCCGAGTCGATGTCAACACACAACTTGATGGCAAGGATGGAGCTGGTTTTAGTATCATTTCGCAATAGGGCCGGACAAGGAAAGACCATCGTCTCTGCCCGGCTCCGTATCATCCCCGAAAAAAGCATGCGTTTTGGCAGAATCACAGACATCATGTTTGACATGTGGACAGGAAAAAAGATGGCTGCGGAAAACGTGAAAGTTACAGTAGTATTTGTCCTACAGCTTCTTCACGAAGCAAAGTAAACAAAAATCTTGGGTCACGCGAGTCAGCGACTTGCCGCTTCCAGTCGGCAGGACCAAGAGCGTGTCCCGTCGTTCCACTGCTGCACTATGAATTGCATCGATCTGCCCGTCCGAAGGAATAACCTGCATGTTTGCCTTCCTCAGCAAATCTTCCAGCAACTTTCCCAGTTCTTCCCTCTTCATGATTGTCTTTCTTGTGTTCAATATACAAGCAATTAATTAGCCGCCTAATTAGGTTACGCAATTCACAAGATTTACCGCTACTGTGTGAACCATGAATACACAACTGACCGCGGTCAAGCCACGCCTCGCCTTCTCCTTAATCCTGTAATTGCTTGAATACAACTGTTGCGCAATTAGCGTCGCTTCCCAGTATGCTATTGTGCATCCGCATTGTTTTACCAATCATATCTGCGTGCACGATCGCACAGTCGGCAGCCTGACCCTCCGATAAACGGGAGACCCCGACGAGTGCCCACATAAAAAAGAAAATAGCGAGTCTGGGGGATGCTTAGGAGGCAAGGAAATTGTGTGCCCTGGAACGAAAATGATTAAACAGTATCACTTCAAAAGCTCCAGGTTGGGCCAGGAAAACATTGACCTGTATCTGAAAGTGTCGGATACAGTAGATATATATCTCATAAAGTATTGCTGCCAAAAATATTACTCGAGTTGGTTTACTTCATTTTGAATGGAATAGTAATCTATATGAGTGTTGTCGGAAGCCATTTTATTCAGGGGGATTACAAAGGAAACTGCATTCTTAACCAAACTTGAACAAACCTCCAATTTATTATTCATAGAGACAGTGACTGGATCTAAGAGTACCCAATAATCAGCGTATGTTAACGCTCCAGTTAGAAGATGATGGATATTGCAGCTGAAATTTAGTTGCTTTGATTTTGAACATAAACTCATCTGACGCTACCATGCTCTATTTTGACTACCAGTTGCATTTTGGCTTTGAACGTTGTTGTTTAGGTCATTTGTGACATGGGCACCGGAACAGCTGACGATAACTTTTTGAAATTGCCTCAAAAATACAGCTGGGTATCAACAAAGGAACCAGTTAAGAATGAGGCTGCACGTTTTTTGTAGGTTTACTGGGAAACTACGGAGGGCTATTGTTAACACAAAACCAAATAAAGATACAGTGATTTTTTGGACAAATATATATATATATATATATATATATATATATATATATATATATATATATATATATATATATATATATATATATATATATACATATATATATATATGTATTTATATTTCCCAGGTGGATCTCATATATATTTTTGAAGGAGTTGATAGTATGATGCAATAGATATATGCAATTTCTGATATCATATATATATAGATATATATATATATATATATATATATATATATATATATATATATATATATATATATATATATATATATATATATATATATATATATACATATATGATAAATCAATTTGACCTTTCATGGTGGATCCTAGGTCCAGAGTTACCATTAGATGTCCAATGAGACAACCTATGGGGTGTATGTATGTATGTAAACGTATTTATTTCCAAGAATGGAACTGGATTACCCAGTAGCTATTACAAATAACTAATCGAGGGGTTCTCCAGACATACAGAACACACAATAAATATACAAGACACACAGGACGGTACAAATCAGTTTGCAAGTTGGAATACAATCAGGTATAACAGAAGGTACCAATTATCAGTTAATGAACCGTCTGGTCTGGGTAATGTACAATTGAACAGCTGAAAAAATTTCAATATTTAACACATCCGAAAGGCTGGTACTACCAGACAGCATAATTTCTAGAAGTCTATCGCCGACATGATTTACTAATAAGTTAGGATGTACACCAGGAGCAAGCACATTTGCAACAGACCTCAGGAGTGTAAGTCTAGGTTGTTCAAAAAGTGGGCAAAACAGGAAAAAATGACGCGTGTCTTCATTTAGGTAGTTGCATGAACAGGCAGAAGAGGGCAGGATATTAACTTCATACAAGTGGGAATTAAGTATAGACCTCCCTAGGCGAAGCTGGGTGTGAGTTATATTTGCAAAGCGATCACCAAACACGAAGTAATTTGGAATTTCATGGCGAAAGAACAGAACTTTGGCAAGTTTTACTTTGAAGATTGAAAGTGTTTGGGAAAGCTTGACATCATCAGGTAAGTCGTTCCAAAGGCGAATGGCGGATGGTAGAAACGAACTAAAGTAACGATCAGTCCTGCACTTAATTTGCCTTTGTTGGGGGGGGGGGGGGGGGCTGCGGAGGAGGCGGCCGGTCGGGGGTAAGTCGTAATTCGGGATTAATTCATATAGGTAAGGGGGGGTAAGCTTATTGAACATTTTGTAGAAGAACACTAATTTGAAAAATTATCTGCGGGTGTGAAGCGGTTCCCAGCCAATTTCAGCCAATAGTCTATCACGTGACGAAAATTTCATAGCACCCGTACATATTCTAGCAGCTTCATACTGTATTCCTTCTAGGAGATCAGACAACTCTTGTGTGCAGTTGTCAAAAAGGACACAACCGTATTCTAGGATGGGTCGAACCATGGTCAGATACAATTTTGATAAGGTTTTTCTGGAAAGTTTGAACTTAAGCCGTTTTAGAACAGATAGACGTTTACTCGCTGCAGTGACAATGCGATTAATATGTGAGTGCCATTTTAAATCATGCGAGAGAGTGATACCTAAGTGAGTGTGGTGTGTAGCCTCCGGGATGGGTGTCTCACCAAGATACAAGGTGGGGTGAGTTACTTTGTCTCGTTTGCATGAGAACAGGACCGAAAGTGATTTAATGGCACTAAATGTCATGCGCCACATCCGACCCCACATAGAGAGATGGCCGAGGTCAGTATTAATGCGAGTCCCAGAGACTTCACGATCATAAATTATTTCGAGAATGCTAGTGTCATCGGCGAAGAGCCTGATGTCACACGTAATATTATCAACAATATCGTTAATATAAATTAAGAATAGGAGGGGCCCGAGTATAGAGCCCTGGGGCACGCCTGCCTCGATAGGTAACCACGAAGAACTTTGACCATGAATGACAACCCTTTGGTGTCGATTACTGAGATAACTATCAAACCATTCAATAATTGGTGGGGAAATGCCCAGTTGACGCATTTTAAAAAGGAGGCCTTCATGCCACACGCGGTCAAAGGCTTTAGAAATATCAAGGAAAACCATTCTGGCCTCTTTGCCTAGTTCTAGGCCATTGTAGATTTTGTGAACTATACTAATTAACTGGTTTATTGTGGAATCATTAGAAACGAAGCCAGAATTTCGCCTAGTTAGGAGATTATTACTCATTAAATACTCATACAATTTATTGTAAACTAATCTTTCGAAGACCTTAGATACGTTGCATAATAGGGAAATTGGTCGGTAGTTTGATTTTAATTGTGTATTAGCTTTCTTGTGAACCGGGCATATATTTGATTTCTTCCACTGCGTAGGAAATTTACTATCGGTTAAAGAAATGTTGAATAATCTAGTAAGGGGCTCGGAAATACTTGGACTAGTTTGTTTGAGAAGAAAGTTGCTCAAGCCAGCAGGGCCTGTCGCGGAGCTAATTTTGAGCGAGGTAATGACTTTAAGGACATCATTTTCATTCAAAACAAAGGGGTCTAGCCTGGCATCTGTGCGATACATAAAAGCAGGTAATGGGGGTGAGTTGTCGTCTGTGGGTGTTCTGCACTGACTAGCAAAATATTGGTTAAAAACTTCAGCTTTCTCAGAATTATTAGAGATGATGTTGTCATTTTCGATGAGGGGTGGGATGCTAGGATGCAACTTACACCCTAATATAGATTTTGACAAATTCCACCACTTCTTTACATTAATTTCTCTACAGTCTAGTTCAGACCGAAGTTTGGAGAAATAGGTCCGGATTGCCTTTTTGTTTGCCGAAACAGAAATATTCCGGCAGCGCTTGTAAAACTGGTAGAGCCTTTCGGTAACAGGGGAAGGATTGCCATTGTCTTTTTTAAGAGATTTCTTATAACTTTTCCATGCTCGGTTCC
Organism: Hermodice carunculata; assembly: GCA_964020975.1. Classification (NCBI taxonomy): domain Eukaryota; kingdom Metazoa; phylum Annelida; class Polychaeta; order Eunicida; family Amphinomidae; genus Hermodice; species Hermodice carunculata. The sequence goes on along the minus strand of OZ026616.1, from coordinate 49,164,405 downwards.
GTCTACGTATTAAGAGTTTAGTATGGCCAGTTACCCAAGGTTTGTCCTTAGGCCTGATGAGCACTTCTTTACAAGGAATGAATTCTTTTGCAGTATCAATAAACAATTGAGTCCAATAATCTACGTACTCCTCTACCGTATTGAAAAGATCAAAGCCAATGCCCCAAGGGGCATGGGAAAGAGCATCATTTAGTTCATCAAAGTTGCCACGTTTATAATCCCAAACTGTTCTTCTAAAAGCTTGGTCATTGGGAAAGGTGATAGAAATTGTACAAAAGATAACAGAGTGGTCCGAATTAGCTACTATTTGGTGTATTTTGGTGTTGTTAATTTTGACATTGAATGACTTTGGAATGTCTAGCTGACATATTGGCTGATATCTTGGTAATATCAAACGTTCGGTCACCTATTGGTAAGCCCTCATTCAGCGCATGTATAATGTACTTAGGTCTACATTGGCAGAAGCACTAAATGTTTTTGGAACCTTTTCGGGATATCAAGTTTTGTGACCAAGTGACGGTAAGTGCTACCACTGCACAGGAAATACCTTTCCCATATTGTAATACTGTGAAGTTGTGCTTTGATATTACCTTTAGATGTTCCCAAGGTACACCTTTACCGCATTTGTGACAGATATGGATCCAGCGACAGGGGATGCATAAATGGCGTACAGTAGAATTTAAGCTCTTAGTTCAGGCGCAGCAAATCGGACATATTTCCTCACTAGTTGATCATAGTGGATCTAGGGCCCATTGTTACTTTTAATCATGAAAAGCGGAAAGTACTTTTGAGTTTGTCTTAGTGTTCTTACTTTTTCCCCAGTGACCTTGAAAGCCAAACTGACATATGGGGTTATTGTATGGAGTGTACTTTGACAACATCAGTGCAAGATGTACGTGTAGAATCTCCCTATTAAGACAACGCAAAGGACTGAAAATGTGCTCTTAATAGGGAGTGGTCTTAATGGGGGATATAATTAAAGTAGGAAACAAGAAAAACAGTTCTGTAAACTGGTGGTGTTAATATACAAATGGTCTCTTTGTGGAGGTGGTCCTAATTAGAGATTCTACTGTGTGAAGTGTCTTACTTGCGCACAAAGCAACAATGCTCGAACCCAAAAATAGCAGACGCACAACCTAACTCACTGTTACCAAAGAGACAAATCGATACAGACTGTACAAAAAGTACGAATCTTTACGTGAAGTTCAGAACATTTTATGTTAGTATTACTCTTAAGATGTGAACAAGCAGTAATTGTCACAACTCATGACTACAGCTGAAGCGAGACGTGTTTTTTTTAATATCTAACAACTGGGGAAATTCGTTTATACTTCTATCCAATGGACAATTTATGAACTGTTACGAATGTATATATATATATATAGGTACAGGTAGCAAGAAGCGGCCTACGACAGTTGCATGTTTGCCTAATTGTACTTAAAATCCTGTTAAGAAAAATTGCTTTGATAGCATGTTTTTGGCATAAATGCTAATGACTTCCATTCTTTTCTGACATGCCTAAATGCACATTTACTCACTATTAAAAAATTACTCAAAATTGACAGTATTTTCTCAAGTGTCACAAACCTGACACATTAAGTTGACACATTGACTCAGGGTTGGCAGTTAAATAGAGCTTAATTGTTTGAGGAGTAGGTGTCATCATGGAGTTTGTTTTACATTTCTGGTACAGGATGTACATTGTTGCAGTCCTTGTTAGGATTTTCCTTGGTCTGTACAGGTGGTCTAGCTGCAACTGTTTATTTTACAATCACTGGGACTGAATATAATGCCCCAGCTTGTTTCCACTTCAGTTAAACATTGGCGGATGGTTTAACTAGGAAAAGCTGTCCAGCTAGAAAGGGTACATTTTGGTTCAGGGGTAAGTCAAATTGTTCTTATCTGAACCTGTACTATGAAAATTTGGTAATTATGGTTTGTTTGACAGGTATTCTTCTTTGATATGAAGCTCTGCATTTACAAGCAAAACTTCACATATTTAGCTAATTCATCAATTGCCACGTTCATATTTATTCATCATTATGTGGGTTGTCTTTGCTGAATATTTAGCTTAGGCAAGGAGCCGCTACTCAGAGAGACGTGTACGGGTAAAAGGCTCCGAAACATGTTGAGTAGTTACCCGCTGAAGACCCTTTAATTTATTTGGGCTGATATAGCCTATGTCAAAATTTTACAGAGGAACGTGTGCAATATAGACAATAGTAATTCCATATATATACAGGTTAGACAGGGACAGGTTAGCTTATGGAGCGTAAAGAGTTCGAACTGCGGAATAGGATATTGACTACTAGGAAGTGGTTCTGGGCAAAAAGACACAAATACAATATATATATATATATATATATTTGTGTGCCTTTCTCCTGTGGCACCTCATGTGGGACGTAAGTACACCAAAACCACTCTGACCCATATCATTTAATCAGTAATACCAATAAGACAGCAGTTGCGCTAACAGTACACATCAAACTGTACTTCAGCCTGAGTCGTCTGTCATTCAGGCCCTTCTCTTATCAACTGGAGAACAAACTTCGACATATTACGTTTGGCGTCAAAACTCTGCATGTTTTCTTGTCGTCCACTCTGACATCCACTTTTTAACCCATGCTAGGCATAAACTGCGAAGAAGAATCAGCGATTGGTTTACTTTAAGTTTATGGGTTTTTTTTCAAAAAAAAATATTGATGGCTGATACTCTATGGAATATGGAGTAATTGGAATTCCCGTTCAAGTATTTTTTTAATGTTCTAGCTTTGTGGGTAATATTTATCAGAAACTTCGTAGCAGACAACATTTCGATTGTTGGGGTCCAAGTTCCTGCACAGCAAGGGTTGACCAGGTTTCACTCCTTTAAATTGTTATAGATGAAACAAAACAAAGAGAAACAGCCATTTTGACACTAGGTAATAAATAAATTTAAAGCACCACCTCATTTCTCCAACATTCTTCGGTGGCCATAGCTGCCATGTCTTTAATGCCTAGCACATTTTATTTTGCTTGATAGTATTAATTAACGGTTCGGCATCACATTTAATAATGAAAGTGTACAATAGCAGTCAGACATAACATGTTAGACTATAGTCAAGGATGTCATCTACCTGCACTTGTCAATTGCTTCATAGCATAATTTGAGTATAGCTGTGGATTGATGTTTCACAAATTTTCATACCTTTCTGGCTTGATTGGCCACTACAGTACATTAATACATTGTGCACAAGGGAACAAATTGCAGGATATCTGCGGCATTGAGGTGTGCTCAACTAGGTGTTGACTGAGTGAGGTAGAGACTGAGTATTGTTGACTCAGTGACACGGCCGGGGGAGGAGTGTCTAATTGCATTATATTTTGTTTGATATTTACCTGCGATAGGAATGGATGATATGAGAGTCCTGTCAGTCAAGAACAAAACAGACTTTGGGAACCATTTGTGTAAATGTTAACACGGCTTTGTTTAAATTGTAAACCAAATATTGCTCGTGGTTTGAACTACTTTGTCCCATCTTGGTAGTGGCAAATCAGGACCTCGTTTTCGTTTGAGGACAGAATACTGTCTGGTAGACTTTACCAGCAATTGTATTCAACATCCAACTTAAAAGTATTTCTTCGTATTCAGGAACGTCTGTGCAGATGACTCTCCAACGTTGCTTTGATATGGCATGCATATGTAGAGAGAACAGTCCGTGATTCTACTTGATACCTGACGAAGAGTGCCTGGAGAAAGAAAGGGTCATTTACGTGGTCTGCATACAGATTATGACCATCACGCGTGACACTTGTTCATTATCATGGTAAACCGAGGAGCACCTTCATTCCAGTCTTTGTTCATCTCAAGTTGACTTGGAAGTCTTAAATCACAATAGACTTCATACAACGTTTTTGAAAAGTTTGTTCAGAGAAAAGCATGTTTGTCGGATGATTGACTTTGGGAGCCAGACAGTGTGTGGTTAGATGTAGAAAAAAAAGTTTACTATAAAAGAAAACTGTGAGCTTTTTGTTTGCTTAAAAAATTAAATATAAAACAAAACATACCTAGAACATTTCAAAATTGCTAGGTGTACTGCAAAATTAGAGGCAACTAAGCACACATATATTGATAAAAGACAAGATTCGGTGAGAGCGAAAACAACGTATTGTCTCTTCCGATTTGTGTTGCACGCAAACAATAGAGGTGGGACGATGAGCTCAGTGGCATCCATGTATAGTTTCTATCCGTACCCCGAGACTTGCCTTTATACCAAAACATCCGACGTGTCTTCAAATGTGACATCATTCCAACTCGAGGAACATCAGCACGGAGAGCAAAAGTCAAAACTCATGTCCAAAGTAGACCCAAGGTAAGTTTCCTCTGTTTTATTGTTGTTTACAAACGTGTTTATCCATTGATCTTACCTGTGATTTTATATGGCTTGAAATTCGGAACTCAGGGTCCATGCATATATCCAGCACAACATTTGACCGAATCTTCACATATATATAATAATCTGCACTTTACAGGTCTGGATTTTGCTAGATCGTTCGTACAAAATGACAAATATACCTTGTGTAACACATTGTTTGAATTTATTTCCTCCATCCAGGTTTCTTTTTAAACCTTCAGAATGAACTCCTTGGGGATTCAAAATTAAAACTATAATTTCATTATACTATCTGGTAACAGTTTGTAAAATTTATATGATCATTGTTGTAATAACACAATCTGTAGTCTCTCATAATTACGGACCGACCATTTCCCCAGCTTACCTGAAAAAAAATGGCAATTTGCAGGCTATCTTCTTGAAGATCTCAACAAATGTTGAACGTTGATATAGCTTAGATTTATGTTAGCTGCAGTACCTGGTTTTAATCACCTACCTGTTTGTCATGTCCGTTTTAGACATATAATACAGCAGTATTATATATGTATTTTATATATATATATATATATATAAACATGCATAAGTGCATCCAAGTGATTTCCCAGAAACAGTACCGCGACACGCACAATAAGCGTGGCTTTTGCGTAGAATTGTGTCACGCCGTCTGCGCTTGTTCCTGGTAGATTGGTTTGGGACCTTAAAGAGGCGATGCCCGCTGAAAAAGCCTTGGTATCCTGTGTGGAACGTAAGCGTATTATGCTTGGGGTTTTATAAGGTTCGTGTGCGATACGTGTAAAGATAGGGAAGAGGACACCGGGCGTGTGGCAGCACTTGACTTGTATCGATGGTATCTAGTCTGGGCCACCGGTTCGTGTCAAAAGTGTTGCATAGGAATGCACACGTTTTCTACAAGGTTCGTGCAATGGTTCAATATAATGTGATGCGAATGTACATGAACCACTGAAGTCTTGCCATGGGACCATCATTAACGGCATACCTTTAGCACTAACCAACCCTTTGCATTCACAGTGTTGTTATATGATTTAATTAAGATGTACCAACAAGCTTAAAATCAGTTTGAATAGTTTGTTATACCGATGTTATTAAATGCCAGGGTTGCTGGGTATATTCATGTGTGAAATTTACTAGATAGTGTATTAGGCCTGTTCTAGAATATTGGCTCATCGCAGCCACTACAAAATGTTTGAACCATTAACTTTCGAAACAGTATTCTGATAATTCCTTTTATTCTCTTCACTGCATGCTGGGTTTGAGGACATATGTAACTGTGTGTGACATTGAGATTATGCATGCCTGGGTTTATCATATGTCAGCATCTTCATATCTGTTTACCACACACACTGATAGGTTTCAGAGGCAATGTTAAAATCCTTGTTCTGTTCACGAACCATTACTGTGACATCTTTTGTCAAGGACATCTGTCAGACACGCGTTCATATTTATTTATTTTCATTTTTTTTCTTTTTTTTTTTTATTTATTTATTTATTTATTTATTTATTTATTTATTTATTTATTTATTTATTTATTTATTTATTTATTTATTTGTTCGTTCGTTCGTTCTTTCATTCATTCATTCATTCATTCATTCATTCATTCATTCATTCATTCATTCATTCATTCATTTATTTATTTATTTATTTATTTATTTATTTATTTATTTGTCTGTCTACCTGTCTACCGTTTTATCTCTATTGATTTTGCGTTTGAATATCAGTTTTTTACTCCGTCGGCCAGTCAGATATTGTTGGATTTTAAGGTTCTTTCTTGCAATACAAAATAGAAAAGAAAAACGGTACACAAACTGTACACTTTTTCCCCAAGTAGGACGTAGTTTCAGTATGATCTGTCGAGCAGATTTATGTGCCCAATAATTGGGGCAGCTTAACACAATACAAGCTTCTATGTTCTATGCTTCTGTAACGTAATCGATGTTCATGTAATAAAGATACCTCTCATCAAGCAGAGCAGCTTCAACGAATGTAATTTTAAAAGATACTCCAATTACTGCTAGGACAAATTGACATGCTCACATGTACATTGCTGTTCTTGCTAAAACTAGTGGACATGGTGACAGATTATTTAGAGCTGTTGTCTGATGCTTGCTCGGCGCAAGTCGTTAGACACCATGGTTGGAACAAAATTGAAGATATGGCACCCAACTATAGAGAGTCAACTGAAAACACGCAACATAAAACAGCAGACAGAAAGCGGACAAAAATGCAGCATAACATGGCAGATAAACGACAGGTAGAATGCAATATTACCGAGAATATTTTGTGAGCCTACTATTGGGCTGTGGTCAATATTTTTTCACATAAAATTGTACTTGTATTGGAACAAAAATATTGTGGTATTGTGGTCTGTTGCAGGCTTTTTTGTACGAAAATGCATGCACTGGTTTTGTTTTTTTTGGGGGGGGTGGTTTTTTTTTTTTTTTTTTTTTTTTTTTTTGGTTTTTTGGTTTTTTCCTTTTTCTTGTTTTTTGTTTTTTTGTTTTTTTTGTTTCGTTTTTTTTTTGTTTTTTGTTTATTATCTCTTTGATTTTATTTATTTGTTTGGTTGTTTGTTTGTTTGTTTACTTAGTTATTTAAATACAAAGTAAAATGCATGAACTAGCAATTTTTTATTATTTCCTTATTTATTTAATTATTTACTTATTTATTTAATTATTTATTTATTTATTTATTTATTTATTTATTTATTTATTTATTTATTTATTTATTTATTTATTTATTTATTTATTTAAATTCCACACACATACCAATACCCAGGTACATTTCATCGAAACACTGTCTGAAATCTGACAATTATTAGTGCAACAATCCTAAGAAAAAGAAATAAATACACATATTGGGCAGAAATTGCCGTGATAAATGCCTGCAGTTCAGTAGTATCTGGTTTCGAATGATATTGCTTTCCGGAATTCTCTGTAAAAGTGTTGGACCAAAGGCAACACTAAAGGGCGCACAAGTGGTTTAGTCAATATGAATTCAAACAGCAATGACAGCGACATCAGTCTCATCAAAAGCACACAAACTGCGTTTGGTTTAAAAAATTACCGTGCGCGGCATAATATGGCATATATGTACAGAAGTGTCCCTAACACTATGATTGTGGCATATTTGGGACTTCCTTTCTTCATCGACAACACACGTAGGTGATCAACGTAGTTGTCCACCAGAAAAAAGGTAAATGGTAAACCTGTTTGGAGGATTGCAGGATTTATCTATTTGAACGAATGTCCGTGAAAAGAAAAGTCGCGCTTGACATGCTGGTCCATTCGTGATTATAAAAATACCGGCAGAAACTTGTCGCCAGATATGCTACTGTCAGTTGCAGTGGGACGTCTTTCTATCATTGCTTCTGTTTGTTCCGAGTTTTAAGAACAAGACGGCTGTATGATCAGCCCATCGTTAGCAGACCGTGACACTTAACACAATATATGTCCAACTTTAGCCTGGGAGTACCCAGAAGTGTTCATTCGCAAATTCCTTTTGGCCAATGGCTTTGGACGAGATGTCAAAAATGTGTATTCCCATTTTAATCACCACTGACCCATGTTACAATTAATAGGAGCGTATTCTTCAAACGATAAGTAACCAAATTAAGCAATTCGTTTCAAACAAAGATCAACAGCAACACCATCAGCTGAACAATTTTCTTTGACCCTTCTTCAAGGTAGAATTCCACATTCTAGCACAGCCTCAGTGGTTGCTTTAGAAAAGAAGTCAAAATACTGAAGGCACGCAAAAAATATGAAACTAGAAAAAAAAACACAGCGCCACCAGGTGAAGCATTCAACCTCTCGGGATACTCAAGAGGATCCCTATGGAATTTTTAATACATTTGCTCAAGCAGTGGCGAAGGTTTTTTAAGATTTTGATTAAAAATTGAATTAAATAAATCATTGAAAATCCAAAATCATTGGAGCAAAAATCAACAGAATCCCAACCAAGGTACATCTCCGCCAACTTTGAAATATATTAGGCTATCGCTTTTGAAGAAATCAAATATGTGAATCTTTATTAGAATCACTATGACTTACACTGTATTCAAAACGACTATATGCATAACCGATAACTGGAAATTTTGTTAAAATCCAGGGCTCCATAGTAACGCTACCTGGTGAGCCCTTCTGTTTGATCCGGTTACAAGGTCCATTTTACCAAGATTCAGAATAATTTGATTTGTGCGATTGGAGAAGAAGTCGGAGTAAGCAAAAAAAAATTTAAAAAACCACAAAAATTCGTGAAAATGCAGTGCCAGTTGCAGAACATATCTAAGTCTTGGGATCATCACAGCGATTCCTACGCTATTTCGAACAATTAGCGGAACGCTTTCGACAGCAAGGCTTTTTGACATTTCGTCAAAAAAATGAACAAAAATAATCAAAAATGGTCCAGAGGTCATTAAAGCGTGACTATTTGTACAAACGTGGCAGAAACCTACGCAAGACAAATCCCCATAAAATCTGAAGAAAATCTAACGGACGGTTTTAGAGATGAACTCAAAAGCGTTATTGTGAAAAGACCACGAACAGTCAGACAGACAGACGGACGGAGGACCATCCTATAACTTCAGCTGACAAGTTAGCTAAGGCTAGTCTTCATTATTTTTAAATGTTATAGTGCAGAAGCATAGAGGAAAAAATATTTGTAAGCATTCCATTCTGTATTTGTATCCCTGTTGACTCCGTAACTGTGCTGATCTTTCAGTTTCAAGTCCAAGCGTTACCGAGACAAGCTGCGTACAGAGATCAAAGCCCTGGAAGCCTTGCTGCCTGTCGATAAGGCCGCCTTACATAGAAAACTGGATAGTCAGACAGTATTCAGGCTTGTCCTGGCATACTTCCGCACCAAGCGTTTCTTGGCAGGTAAGAAAAGGTGGCACACAAAATCAGAAAAAAAGATAGATAAACTGGGACTCTCGACCCCAGTTTTGCACGCGAAATTGAACTCTATCGGGTAAACATTTCTCATACCTGGAGCCCCACCATTCAGGAAAAGAAATACTCGGGTATCCGCGTTCTTTTTTCAGACTTATACTTGGGTTTTTATGATAATTTGGTACGTTCGTAGCGCAAATGAGTAATGAAATTCAAACAGACAAAGCTGACTATTTATAACTTTGTCTCGTCTTTGAAGCGACAAATGCTCGAGCGACAGTCGAGGTCATCTTCCCAACTGACTTTATATTTTGAATCGACGAATCGTTCAACCGACGTATCACCATGTCACCGGTGCCTTTGTAATCACAAATACTGTAGGTTTTGAACCAGCAATCTGGCATGGGTATACCGTTTCACTTCAATTAGGTACTTCAGCAACCGCTCGATATTAACGTTGATAACTAAAGAAAGATTGATAAATACCGCACAAAAGGCCCGCAATAATTTGCATGCGTCTACTGTCAGAAATTAATGTTGTTGTTTTTTCTAAGTCACAAAGAGTCTTCAATTCTATTTTAGTTCGTAAATATTGATCACGATGTTTTGCAATTTTCAAACATTTCTCCAACGCATATTGATAGGAGGAAACAATAGTTTCTATAAATTGTCTTGCAGCAACAACGCTAAATGCAATGTATGACACTGCAAAAAAGTATATCCATGCATACATCAAACAAAGGTAACCATGCCTCTCTTCATCAAGACAATGCGTATCAAAGATGAACATGTCACTGTCTCTGGTTCTCGAGAAAGGTGCATGGAAGGAACCATGTCACTCTTGTTTCACAACATGTGGTGCCCAATGTCACCATACCCTTACCTCTCATTCACCACAACCGGTATGAAAAGTCATCATGTGACCCCCTGCTTCATTGAGGTGGGGTATCAAATGTAATCATGTTACCACCCCTGGCTAAGGAGATAGGTGTACCAAAAGTGACCATTTCATCAAAATTATTATTATTATTATTATTATTATTATTATTATTATTATTATTATTATTATTATTATTATTATTATTATTATTATTATTATTATCATTATCATTATTATCATCATCATCATCATCATCATCATCATCATCATTATTATTATTATTATTATTATTATTATTATTATTATTATTATCATCATTATCTTTGGTGCACCCCTTGACCATAACAGTGGTGTATGAAGAGTCCCATGTGTCTGCGTACCGTTCAAGATAACGGATTAACGGTAATGTATGTTGTTGTTTTTTGTTTGTTTGTTTGTTGTTGTTTTTTTTTTGGGGGGGGGGGAGGGTACGCAAGCTTGTGTGGGTGTCAAGGTACGGGAAACCAGGCTTGTACTAAGAATGTTATCGCTATAGCCAATTTGGCTGAAATGGAAATAATGTCTTTAGCAAATGTACGGTTGTTTTAACCAAAACTGTCACAAAACTCTGTAGTGTAGATTTCTCTTCTCTCTAAAAATTACTTAAAGTCTAAGTATTAGTGCCAATGGTTGATTTGGGCATAAAATTGTGAAATCGATTTGCCATTCTGATGACAGGTTCCAAATTACCTGAGGTAAATCTCATCGTTTAAGCCCTTGACTATTTAATGTGTATAATAAATAGTGGACGCCTACGAAATCACACTCGTGATTTTGTTTTCTAGACAAACACAAATACAAATTATGAGCAATACAGTTGTGGTTGGAACGCAGGACTCACACATTAAACTTGCGGGATCGACATTGTTGAAAATTGTGCACAGGCCATACATTAATTGCTGCTATATCAAACTACTATCAGACTGACAAAGCTGAAATTACTCAAATAAGATAATAAATACCACAGTACCATGGAAAGGATTTCCAGAACGCTCTGAAATTAATTACAGTTTTAAAATCGTAAACTACAAAGTAGCTTTAATTTTGTAAAGCTGTTCCATTGACCCTTTCGTGTCCGTGCTTCCGTTTGAACAACGGTATATGTATTAGTTCATACGTTCACTGTATAGCGGATGTCTGACCACAACCCAACACCAGCGTAAGGTTGCTGTAATTAGTAACTAGCCAGGTAAATAGTACTTATAGATGAACTACTTGAAGATTGATAGACAAATATTACAAACGGCACAAGAAACAAATCGTGTGTGTCCAATTGGAGCAGCGTTTTCACATGATAAATTTTGTTCGACATGACATTTAAACTGCGTGATATCGTTTTGTGTAGAGCATTGTACATCAGCATTGCACAGGAACCAGGCCGTAATTCAAACCAACGCAAAGAGCTCGAACTACCTAGCAAGACGCACATGCCACACTGTAGTTTAACTTAGATTATTAACGCTTTAAGAACGAGCAAGACTAGTGAATGGTCCTGCTTGTACTGTTTTGCACACAGGAAGGAATTTTAATATCGAAATTTCTGAAGAGGACTCCCCTATTCCACTTTGTTCTGGATACCCAAATTACATAAAAACCCTTTTAAATCTAGATTCATTGCTGGTGCTTCAAAGTGTACAACAAAACAATTATCAAAAGAAGTGACATTGTGTTTGACTGCATTTAGGATTCATTTCCGTAAATACTGTAATTCAATTTCTAGAAACTGTGAAATAAATTGTTTTGGAGTATTTGCAATTCTTTTGAGTTTGCATCTAAAATCAAAGGTGTAAAATCAAAATATATCAAATGTTTTGATTTTGCTACACTGTACAAAAATCTACTAATAAATGAAGCCGAAAGTTCTCATAAAGAATTAATAAGCAAAATGTTTAGCCATAATGGCAAACCATACAAAAATATTAATTCATATACAAAGAAAGCATATTGGTTAGAAGATTAATATTCAAAAAGTAACGTTAAATCTTATACCTTTGAAACTTTGATAGTTGCTGTAAAATTTCTTTTGGATAATACTTTTGTTCAATGCGGACCATTGGTTTTTCAACAAATAAAAGACACACCAATGGGAAGCAACTGCTCCCCGTTACTGGCAGATTTATATTTAACCTGGCTTGAATTTAAGTATATGGATAAACTGATGAAAAAGGACTTTTACGTGGCTACAAAATTATCAAACAACGCAAGATATATTGATGACATTGCTTGTGTAAATGTACAAAATTTATTGAAATTGCTAAAGAAATTAACCCAAAAGATATCTCTTTGGAGGGTAACAATTGAGATGGTTCAGAGAAGTGTTTCTGGACTTGGATAGTCAGGACACTAATGTCAGGTTTTGTATTAAAGTCTATCACAAAATAGATGAGTTTAACTTTGAAGTAGTTTACTATCCTTTCCCGGACAGCAATATTTCAGAAACTATTGGATATAATACAGTTTTATCACAGATTTGGAGATTTGGTCGCATTTGAGCTATTTGTCATGACTTTGCATCTCGAACCAAATTTATTTACAGTAAACTTGAGTCAAGGGGATTCAAAAATGTACAATGTCGTTTGCTACTTGATTTTATCTTTTATCATCATTCTGTTTTATTGTTCACCTTTGCGACATTTTAGGCTAGCTTGTTTTCTGTTAGGTTAAACCCCCAGGGGCTATCGGTAGCAAGCAGCAACCTACGACAGTTACAAGCTTGCCTAATTGTACTTGATATCTGGTTAAGAAACATTATTTTTTCATTGCATTTTCTTGACCTAAATACAAATGACTTTCATTCTTTTCTGACTTGCCCTATAATTTTGCTGTTAACATCCAAAAATTATTTAAAAGTTTGGCTACAATAATCTTACGGTTTTTAGACTTGCCTGTTTTGCTTCTTAATTTTATCTTTTGGCACCATTCTGTTTTAATATTCACTTTCAGACATTTTAGGCTTACATATTTTCTGTCAGGTTAAACCCCCAGGGGGTATCAGTAGCAAGCAGTGGCCTAAGACAGCTATAAGTTTGCCTAATTGTACTTAAAATCGTGTTAAGAAAATTGTTTTAATAACATGTTTTTGGCATAAATGCTAATGACTACAATTCTTTTCTGACATGCCTAAAGTCACAATTACTTAATAGTAAAAAAAATACTCAAAACTGACAGTATTTGCTCAAATATTTCAATGTAACTGACGTTTGCAAGAGCTCAAACATTTTTACAGTTGAGCAAAACCTAGGATTTCTTGCAGTGCATATGAGTCTTAAGGTCCGTCACTTTTAATCGCCTCCCATGAACATTTCTGTGAATGAGGTTAAAAGAGGCCAACGACAAATCTTTAAGTAAAAAATGTGAAATCGTTAAATTCATTTGATATACAGATACGCTGATCCCTGCGGCATATCGTTTCTCTGGATTTAACCAGTTATCAATATGATTGTCTTTTGTACGTGATAGTAACGAGTGTGTACTAATCAATTCATGTTTCATACTGTCATAATTTCAATTTCAATTTGTCGCTCTGATTCAAACTCGAAGAGATATGGACATTGACAAACAAATTTAAAAGCAGTGGAACTCCACTTCTTTTGACTTCTTTTGACAGCGAAAGTATGACCTTCTAACTGAAAAATAAGAAGTAATTCCGATTCACTGTTTATTCTTGTGACAAGCCGTAAAAATTGTACCAAGTAGATCGGTTATGCGGTTGTTATTTGAAAAAAAGAACACAACAAAATAAAAAATAACAAGCACCCTTTTGTCCAGCACAACTGAAATGCAAATCATGAAAATTGACTCTGCATGTTCACTTTATACCGGAAAACTTATGACAAATATCCGGAGATGAAGGACACAGTAAAGCTATCATTTGGTGTCAGCAGCCATGGAATTTGAATAATAATGCGCAAGTGTCGACTGCTGGCGTGTTTACCACACGCGCCTGCGGCAGGTGTAACTCAAACGATACTAAGTCTTGTCGGTCTGTGCATCAGGGCACAAATGTAAAGTTGTCTTCTTCAAGTGCTGGTTGCCAGAAGCCACTTCACCGCCTCTCGCCACGACCCACGAATCAATTTCCAAGGGGTACTTGCCAGCTAGGTGAGACGACAGGGCAAAAGAATGAAAGAGTGGATCAGCAAGAAGCTGACAATATTTCACATGTTTGATTTTTCTGTGTGACAAAGTGTCCCTGTAGCTTTGCATCTTTGGGGTTTCTGACAACGGTTTATGTGGCTCTCAACCCAACGAGCAAATTCACTAGAATGCGCCTGTATATCCAAACAAAGCGACAAAAGTTTTCGTTTCTTGTATTCTTAACCTGCAGTACATGTATTATCATTTTGGCAGATTTTTGAAGCTACAAGTTAGAGCATTAAAGATGTCCTAAATTTAAACACAAATAGCGTTTAATGAATTTGCTCTATGCATGCCAACTTCGGGTAAAAAATCAAGTCTATATATCTGTACAACTCAACAGAACAAAACAAAACGCGTAAACTTATGACGAGATTTGTACGTTAGATGTGGATCATAAAAATTTGAAAGATCTTTCTTTGTTACACCCCATGACATCACCACCAATGATAATAATGAATGAAAAATGCTGCAAATAAATATTTGATAAAGATCAATTATGTTTCGTTAAAGCGAGGATACAAGAGCCGCGTCAATGCACTTGAAGGAATTTAATGTATCTTGAACAGTGTTTTTGCCGACAAAAAGGCCAAGTGATCGGAATACATTGCCTTTGTGTGAATGGATGATGCATTTTGGATTGTTGGCGCGTGGCCGTCGCGAGGGCCAGGATACAGTCAAGTGACGGCCGAGTGATATTGATGTTGCTGCTGAGGACCGCTGAGAACAACTTAACTCGGATTCGAACTCTTTCCTGTCTGCATCCACACCTAACATTTGCGACAGTATTTGGGGCTTCTCTTTTTTTATATTTTCCATCAAAACACGTAATCACTTATGTGTTGCTGACATTTGGAACTTTATTCGAATAACTATCACGGATCAATATGACAGTGACATGCAGTTAATGTTGCGTCAGATCACGACATTTCAGGGAGCAAATGTAAGAGACAGCCTATGAGAGGCGGATAAATTTCTTGATGACCACCTAAGGTGGAAGGATTGACACCATATTCGTCACGTTCGCTCATATGGTGTCTCACAAAATGGTACCGTTCAACCAGTCAGGCTGGTGGTCAGGCATGCGACATATCCCAATTCAGTTTACATGCATAATTGCATTTCCCCTGCAGTTTCTGATAGGTAATGGCAGTCATGGTGCCGGGAATTAAATCACAGCAATATTCATCAGAAAGATGTACCTAAATAGAACTGTTGTTTCTTACCATGAGCCCCTAGCTTCAGAAGATCAGTCACTTTTTCTTTTTGGCAGAATTTTGTAGCTCAAGATAATAAAATACTACTAAAGGTATCGTACAATAAGTTCACAGCACATTACAAAAGAAATTTGAATCTACAAGCTGGAACCTGTTCTATGCAACCTATAAGTACGATATGTATCAAAATAGGCAGGGCTGTCCAACTGGAGCATTGTAGCAAAGTTTTGCTTCAGAGTTCTTGAAAACTGCTACAGAAATTAAGTGTTTGCCCCGTTAAAGTTTTGAGAAAATGCTCCGGGGAATCCAAATTCTGCTATAAGGATTTCCAGTTGGACAGCAGTGTTAACTTTTGTCGTCACAAGTTTCGTTGTTTATGATCAATCTCTCTTTGTTCAGTGACCTGAGAAAAGGAGATGATTCTGAGAATTGCGACTGGCTGCGCTATTGTTATAACTCACCACCACAGGATGTGTGCAGAAAACTAACGGCAATTCTTTCAAGTCACTCATCTCAGTCTGTTCACATTCTGTGTAATTGTACGAGTCCACTTCAGAAATGACACAATTCGTATGGAATATGTAAGCAGTATTAATATTTCAAAATATATATTTGATCGTATGCAAGCAAGGATTGAGAGGCAGTGTAGGACCACAACTGGAGACGTAGCAGGCAGTCAATACTACAGGCCGTCGACATTGTCAACATTCAGGAAACAACATTGAAGATAACCACCTTGTAAGAATTATCATCAAAAAGGCAACCTCAACGTCTCGTAAACCAATTGAGCAGTTTAATGTTACAGTCGTATTTACTAATGTTAATTCATACTGTGCCAGTTCTGGGGTTTTTCTGGGGTTTTTCATGCAAAGATGTTCACCCTTTCTTCGTAGATTCGCGGAAAGCTAGAACACATGTGTGGAACTTCCATACCTGTGCCAAATTTACTTGCTTCGCCATTTTTGTACCGTTTCCTTAAAATTTTACTCAAAGTCATACCATTGCACCAATCAGCTTGTTGGCAATTTTGCAGAGTTGGCGTATGCAGTCATTCTTTGTTTGTTTCTTCTATATTTATTTTTGTTTTGTTTCTGTATAAGTGACTTTTATGCATTGTCCTAAGAGGCACATGTGCACTATTTCTTACTTCTTGTGGTGCAATATATATATATATATATCAAATGAAAACTTGCAAACACAATTTCACAATAGTACTCTTCAATACAGTATCACTGCATAATGTAATAAAGTGCATGGCACAAGACGGTTGAAAAAAAATATTTACAGAAACATAAACGACCAAAAAGCGCCGTCAGATGCCTATAAAATTGAAAGAAAATACACTATTTTTTTTTTACTTCTAATGTGAGGTAATTGAAGCTGATAAGTGTCACATACGTTAATAAATAAGAGCATTCCACACATCGTTCCATTTGTCAATCGTCGGGATAAAAAAAATATACAAAGAATATAACGAAACATGGAGTTATATGCGTGTGCAAATACTAAAATGGGGTTATGTTGAATGTATATATCCCAGCCCAATTGTACACTTTGTTGGGCATGAACCTGCCAAGTGGCCTGCCTAATATCACTGAACTACCGGCACTATTAATGCAGTGGGTAGATTGTCCTCTACGTTTGTTTCTTTACATTTTTTTTCAAAACTAAATAAAACACAAAAATAATATAATTTTGTCTGAAATCTTATTCTTAGAGCCAACGTAGAACTCAAATTCTTAGATACTAATGTAAAGTGCACTTCGTGAAGAAATATATCATGGGCAAATTAGATAATTAAAGTCATGTCGGATTAAGTGTCACATGGTACTAGACCAATGCAAAGACTACTTAATTCGGTTTTGTTTTCAATAAATCCGTTATTCTCTGCAACTATGTCATACGTTGTGTGGTGAATTTTCCTACATAAATCTGTTTCACTGATGGTGAGAAGTCCTTGTGATTGGACAAGTACATCTTTCAAAAAGCAAAAAAGTAACGGTATTGCAGATCCGTTAGGGTGATTGGACAAGTACAACATCTCTCAAAAAGTAAACAAAAAAAACTAACGGCATTGCAGATCGGTTATGGTGGTTTGTGTAATTTGTTACTTTTAACCAAGTAGAACACTTTCCCTGTACAATTTTATGAACCTTCATGTATGTCATTGACAAATATATCATATGAGCTGCATCTTAACATCTGTAAGCTTTACATGTGCGTGTTCATAGGGTATACGTAAACATATGGTAAGTCAGAAACCCAGTAGCTATCATAATCGTTATCAAAAATCGCCATTATTGAGTTCGACATTTGCAAGTTTAAACAGCGTGCGTTTACAGCGATCAATATGCCGATAACTGAGTTCTTAAACTTGACAAGTCTTGTCTGACTGTTTAAGTATTTTACCAGCAGTTGAAAATATGCCATGGGTGTTCGCTTTTTCAAGGTGCACTTTTCAGTGAAACAATGTTGTCATGTGATGAATCTCTTTCAAAGTGGCTTGTGGGAGGCCATTCCACTGAACGAGGGAGACCAAATCATCTTAATTTCAACCGACATTTTTGTTTTATTTTTAAAAATATCCATATAAAAGTATTTATAACTTTTTGTTCTACAAATCCTAGATGCATTAAAAGGAAGTATACATCGAATATTTGATACCATATGTCAACATGAACCCCTCTAAAAATGTTAACATTCCCTGTTTGAAATTTTGTTCACAAATGTACTTTTCGTTTAACCTAAAAATATTATTTTGCCCTGTCTCAACATTATAAAATACCAAGGTTGATATGTTTGGCATGGACTGGTGTTTCACTTACTTTGACAGCTTCATGCTACAATGAGTTATAGATATAATTTGGACTTGCAAACTTTTGTGATGGATTTTTGATGACGGAAGTTTAATCTCAGTGTAACAAATAACAAAATCGAAATGTGAACGATTGGGCCATAGTAGACATATCAAACGTATGATTTTCCAAGTTTGAAACAGATAAGACAAAGAAACAAAACTTTCTGGCTTAAAGAAAAGTACATGTTTCAGGTGACATTTATAACTACGACAAGATCAGATTCCATTATTCATCATAATAGGCCATACATAACAATATACTCCTTGTTTCATGTAGTCATCTGTAGATCCAGACAATTCTAAAAGTAAATTCTTTTATAAGATTTTCTGAACAGGAAATATTTGGTGAACCATCAATAAGAAAGACCTGTTTGGTGACGGAGTTTCTTCCACCGGCCACCTGAAGCCCGTGTCTATTGTATGTATATCTATATTTGGGCCGGATATGGTATTGCTTTATACGACAGACACAAATTTGACCCAACCACTCGCCAGAACACTATTTTGCTTATTTTCCCAAGGGAGCCTACCGTAGGAGGGGGCACCCCCCCCCCTTCCAAACCTGCCCCCTGCTCGGTCACTTCCGGTCCCTCGCAATGTAAATGTCTTCAAAATCCGAACCCCCTTCGAGGAAAAAAATGGTGACTGGCCTGCATCTCATGTCACCTGTAGTCATAGATCAGGTAGTGTCTGACTAATCTTCCATTTCTAACATCTTCAAGCATATATTGGGTATATCCCGAACCTTTTTTTTCTGTTTCGCACTGCTCCAAAAGTCATAATTGCCTTTACATTTGCCATCATAATTATTAATATGTTGCATCATTTATTGCTCTGGTAGTCAAACAATTGATGTAGGTCGTATTATTATATTCTGTAGCAAGTTACCGCTGAAGTTTTCCACAATTTATATTGCTCAGCTGGTCAATGAAGAATAAAAAATTGCGGTTTACATTAAATACCCATCTGGACGTGTTTATTTACCGCACAGTAGCGGGTATCAGTGGCGGTGATGGAGTGTCAGGACCACCGAAGGACTCCAGAATCGCCATGCCTGTGGGTGCTTCAGAGAGGCAAGTGAACAGAGGTCAACTGGAGGAGTGTTTCAAGGGACAAGATATCTTACAGGTTAGTGTCATTTTCCAATAACTCACTGCTTGATAACAGCTTTAGCTATGCGCCTCAAGATATATTATGTAATTTTCATTTTATGGTGATACTATTATGTAATATTAGCAAAGTTCTATTTTACTTTATTCGCTGTATTTTATGTTTTTATCGTATATTACAGTGTCCCTTATTTCCGGGTGTGGGGGGGGGGCTAAATTAAAAAAAAATTATTATTATTATTATTTTTCATTATTATTATTATTATTATTATTATTATTATTATTATTATTATCATTATTATTATTATTATTATTATTATTATTATTATTATTATTATTATTATTATTATTATTATTATTATTATTGATATGACGATGTTCCATTTCTGGTTAAATGTCTGGCATCTGCTATAAGATCAGTGAATCGTTTTACCACATTTTGTCATATGCGGTAATGGTTAGCCAAGGTGAACACACAATAAAGACGGTGAAGAAAAATGAAGTAAGACTTACATCCCTGGCAGCTGACTATTAAACGGAACCCCCCGCCCCGAAAGACCAACGAAAGCAAACTTAAAGAACTCTACAGCGGCACAAGACAGAACGACACCAACGTGAACGTCTGCTGTTGAGAAAATCAGTGACCTTTATCACGTAACAATATTGAAATTATCATGTTGGTTTGACGATGATTAATTAATTTTTGGTTTAAGACAGGTTTTGGAGGCATACATGTACAATAAGAAAAGTGATAAATGCAACATTCATTGGCTTTCTTTATCCTGTCGAAGGACCATTTTCAATTAAACCAACAGCCGACAGCCACACACTGTGTTCCCCGAGCACTCCAGCAGTGGCCCGTGTCCCCGTATAATCTCTCACTCAACTTCTCGCGCGGTGTTTGTGCAGAAACAATTCATAACACCATCCATAAAGATGTTTTCTGTACAAGACATTAATGAGCTGGCACCACAGGAAAGTGACAGTTTCCCTCCTCCCAATATGTATTCAAAAACAGCGTGTGATTGGCGTGAGTAAATGAATTGAAGTGTTACAATATTGTACGTGTCACAAGAAAAGGCACCGTGCGTGCTGACCCCGGCTCCGCGGTCCATTCCAAGTACTTTTCGGTCTGTCCTCTGCAAGTAATCTTGTTTGTCAGCTTTGCTCATTCACAGTTTGGTTTAGTCAACTACTGAGTCAATGTTTACTTGCTTTGGGGCGATGGCTCTACCAGTGGGTAGCCAAATGTAGTTATCTTATCGAAACGCTTTGACAGTCAAGAGGGTCGATATAATGACTGTTTGCAGAACTCTTGATTCTTCTAACGATTCCTTCACCGTAATTAATGACCCCATTCTTGTTTTCAATGTATGATTGATACAAAAAATACCATGAATAAAAAATGAGAGGAACAGACTGGTAATCTGTCAGATTGACTAATTCAAACACAGCGTACAATGTTAGATATGTCAGTGGAGCAGATTCCTCTGAAATTGTGGGGGTTTTTTCGAATTTAATTTGACGCTTGGTCAAACTTTTTGAAGGTAGATCAGCTAGGCACTTTTATTGCCTTTTTTCTGTTCGACACCGATCCGTTATTTGACCTGCTAGCCACACATTTCCCACCACCTTGAACTCTGCTACATTATAGTAATTTGCTCAGCAGATCAAACACCAACAGATCTTTAGACTTCACAACAGAACAACGTACCGGGAAAGTAATTGGGGGGGGGGGGGGGGGGGGAGGGCTTTTTGTAAGCCAGCCAACAGTGCCATGAGCATTCTGCCTCTGGTGACAAACAAACAGCCTGATCAAATTCGGGTATCTGTGCACCCCTTACATGCATCACAACCATGTACTCTGACTGGTGCACATGGAAACAGGGAAGTGCCACCCCATAGCTCTGATTGGCAACACGAGTCAAAACAAGTCAAGCTAGACATGCACATTACTGACCGGTCCTGTCACACCTCCATGGTCCTCCATGTGGTTACCAGTACAATAGACTACCTGCTCTGTTTGGTAACATCGGTCAGACCCCCCACCCACCCAAAGCAGGAAAAAAGCAAGAGGGATATGTGCACAAAACATGACGCTAAGCCGAGTGCAGCTTCATCAACAGCTTGATCTTAGCTGAGCCTAGTTTACCTTCGAGCCTGGGGGAGTGGGGGGGGGGGGCAATCCCATTAGTGACGATACCCGGTATGTGCCGCTCTGAAGGCCCCTCTTTTCAGCGAAATTTCCCTAACAAAGGTCCAGTATTTTGCCAAAAGTTCGCTAAAAAGCGTAATTTTCCTCTTTTGTGGCCCAACATTCGGGAAAATTTCCTTAACTGAGGTGAAAATGTTCTTCCTGGAGCATTTTTCTTGCCAATTTAGGACCCTATTTTCCACTATTTTGGTTAAGAATTCCCTAACAACGGTATCACTTTTGTCAAGAAGTGCCATAACAAAGGGTGGGGATTTGACAGGCCGAGCCACATATCCCCATCAAAAATTTGGGCCCCCCCCCCCCCCCTGCGAGCTGATCATATATGGACACGGGCGACCCAAACGGTTAACTTAGTGACCTGATTTCACCAACATCTTTTCCATGAACATCTCCAAATAGTTGAAGGTGGATCTGGTCTCCCATTTGGAGAAAATTATACGAATGTACATGTACAATGTTATTCCAATAATAACCTTGCTTGCATGTACTTTTATTGATACTTGCATAATTCCCCCAAAATACAATAAAATCAGGAAAGGGAGGCGCGAAATGCACGTGTGTGCTACACATCACATCATGGACATATTATTACCGTATGTCACGTACAGACTAAGTGAAACTGCATTCATTTGAAAACTGGGGAGAATCAGGGCTGTCCAACTGGAGCATTGTAGCAAAATTTTGCTACAAATCTCTTCAAAATTGCTACCGATTTTCTCAAAAATAAGTGTTTGTCATGTAAAGAAGCGGAAAAATGCTACAAGTAAAGAAATTTTGCTACAAAGATTTTCAGCTGGACAGCACTGAGAATACAGAATGTGCTTTGGGAGAATTTACGAATGTCACACACAAAAACAAGCGTCATAAAACTAGAAAAAAATCGCAGCATCACTTGCTGAATCATTTACAATCTGATGGCAGTCATGTTTGTTTACCTGCAAAATCATAGTCTATGATCCCGTGGTTTCAGATATGGAGATTCGTGACGACTATTAGTGTGGGAGCATATATCATGATTTTAAGTCCCGTGGGATTTTGATGAAGATTTTATGCCTCCTATTCAGAAATGTTATTTATACCCTAAAGAACATAAAAAACCATGTTGGCACTTTGCCAACCTGTTAGATACAAAATGGCCGCCATTTTCCAAAATGGCCGCCAAAATCCAAACATAATGATATTTTATGTTACATAATGTGTCCGAAATGTTCGATTTAATAGATCTGAGAATCAAATTTTAACCTTTTGTCATCCAGGAACATTATTCATGTCTTTTACCTTAAACCTGAGTATTATTAGACACCAAAATTTAAAATATCTGAAAAATTTTATCTATATTTTCCATGTTTCTTATACATGTTTAGCGTTAAAATAGTTGATTTAAATTTTGCCTTTATTTTGGTTGTTACTGGCATCAATGAGTGTATGTATAGCACTGTAGTTATCACAATTCAAGATAGCCACATTTCCTCAAAATGGCTGACCCACCGCCACTCCCCCACCCCACCCCCACAAGCTACTATGTCATTTTACATAAAGAACCAATATTCTCCAACTAACATTATGTGAGAGTTATATATCATACTCCAACCATGTAACAACATTGTGTCATGAGCCATGTAACAACATTTTGTGATGATTTTCAATCTTGAAACTTAAACCAGTTAATACCTACCAAATTTCAAAATGGCTGATATGCTTAAAAATGCATGCATATAATCTATGCATCAAAACTTGTTGATATTTAACTATATATCTCATTACCCTTTTAGTCTAGATCAATACCTTTTCCTCTTCTGATCCAAGATCATCAGTTCAAATCATTGTTCCCAATAAAAACTTACCCGTTGTTTGAATGTATTTTGCAGTTCTGTATGGTAGTATTGGTGTGCTGACAGAATGATTCCCTGTATAGTAGCTTAAGTGGTGGTCCAGGACTAATGCAGGGTGCTGGCATGCTGATGGGTGGATCTGCATGAGCTAACTGCTTGGAGAAATAGTGTCCCAAGTGCTTTTAGATTACTTGCTGAGTCTTCATTTATATTGAAAGACTTAACACATTCTTGCCATGATCCAAGCACATTTATTTGCAAAGACTTTTTTTGCACAATGGCTGTAGCAAGGCCTCTAGATATTCTTGATTAACCCCATTAATTCTGGGGTTTAGTCCTCTAATTGCCCTAAAAGTGGCCAACTATATAGAAAATCGTCTGCTTTCATGTCTTCAATTAACTTTTGTCCACAGAAAACATTTTGAATAACAATTATAGAAGCGAGCTAAACAGAGACAACATGCCCCATGAATTTACAGCTTTTCAAAACATGCAATAGGTGTTTAGTGCCAACCTCATAATAAGAAAATAGCATTCAGATAAGGATTACCCTCGGCGCCCACACAACGTTTTTTTCCCCAATTCCGCATTTTTTTTTTTTTTTTGAGACTTTGCAGGTGTCATAATACGGTGTAACTGCACCAAAGATTTGATGAAGCTGTGATGAATCCTTCTTGACATATTATGGTAACATTGTCCAACTCTCTCTCTCTTTCTCTCTCTCTCTCTCTCTCTCTCTCACACACACACACACACACACACTATATGTTAAAAGACTTTACATTGACCAATACTCTGAAACCTGTACTATTCCATATTGCTTTGTTTGTAATGAGGATTCATTAAGTATATTTGTATGTAATTGTGTTATCTTTGTCTCAGTCAGTTCAACTGTCCTAACACACAAGTGGTGCTTTGTTCTGAAGCAAGGTGTTAACTTACCAAGTAAATTTATTTAGGTGGCCCATGCGAGAGCGGATGTTTTCATCCTTAGCTGGGTCATCCTGACTATCTGTTCTCTGTGGTAATAATGTACTATTCCTCCTATTTTTTGTTTTGCTTTTATTTATATATATTTCTGTCATTATTACCTAGCAATTGAAATGTATTGAATTTATTGTTGAATAAAAGAATCTGAATCTAAATCTGAATCATGATCAGAGAGGGTCAAATAAATGCTTCAAAAGTTTTACAACAAGTTTCAAAATAATGAGAGGAAGCTGGTTTTCAATAGGAACATAGTCCTTTATAATGTGCATCTCTAATGATTTTTTTTTTTATAATTTTTTTTATTGACAACAGAAAATTATAATGTTCATAAATACACTGGTTTTGTACATTATCTGAATCTGCCTTGATTCATTACATGCCCTCAGTCAATGATTAAAAATTAAAAACCATAGAACTAAACATACATTAATTTTCTTCTCTCCCCAAACCTATCACCATCAATTTTTTCTGTGAATATTCAATTTATCATTATTTTCAGCTATCTCTCATCAAAATTTGATAGATCCTTGTTAAGATATTATGGTAACATTGTCTCCTTGTGCGCCACTCAGACGGCCTTGAAATAAATGCTTTAAAGCTTCATACAAAGTTTATAAATACCAAGAAGATGCTAGTTTTTAATAAGAACCTTTATAGGACCCTGGTCCACCAGAAGATGTATCTCCGACAAAAATTTGGTAAAGGTGCAATCAAAATTGTTTGAGATATCGGGGTAGCATCGCCAGGGTTGACGCCACTCAGACGGCCTTCAAATAAACACTTTAAAAGTTTCATAAAAAGTTAAGAAATAATCAGCGGAAGCCTGATTTCGATAGGAACCTGATCCATCATAAGGTTCTTCTGTGACCAATGTTTAGTAAAGCTTTGGTTAATATTTGTTGAGATAATACGGTAACATCGTCCCCTTGTGCGCCACTTAGACGGCCTTGAAATAAATTCTTAAAAGCTTGATTAAAAGTTTAAAAATAATATGAAGATGCTCGTTTTCAAAAGCAAACTGGTCCATTACGAGTTGCATCTCCGATAAAATTTTGTACAACTATAGTGAATATTTTCTGAAATATCAAGATAACATCGACAAGATGGATGAACCGATGGACTGACGATGTAGGGGATGACAATACCCTCCAGCACTTTATGTGCCAAATGTAAAAACATACCAACTCTATTAGCCTATTCTCAGCCAAAGTGGGTTAAACACCCAGGTAACCACTAGAAAAATATCAAATCTGGGCAGTATCTAACGGAATGGAAATTTTTGTTGTCAGAACTTACGTGTTTAGAAAATGAAATTTACTACTAGGTTTCCCCCTATCCTCAACCCAGTAAATTCATCCCACCTAATAATAATGCAAGGTGCATCTCAGCTTATCCTACTAGCTGGTCATTGCCATGTACAGCACATGTAGAACAGTTCACATATCACTTCTGTACTACAGTTTGGTCTTGGTGAACTTCTTGCCTGTGGCTCAACTGGCATAAATGATATATTTTGGATGCAGTACCAAAAGTAGATTCAACATATTGATGACTCTGGAATTATGATGAACTGCTTTCATCTTTATCGCCCAAATGAACAAGCCAACTGCTATGGCAGACTGCCACTGTATATGGCAATCACCAGATACGGCCAGCTTCCACTGTGTAGGACAGTCACCAGCTGGACACCACAACTCACAATATGAGAGTGACAATGATGAAGATGAGAACGATGATAGTTAAAATAGCTATCTTAATCACACAAGTATGAACTTGGTAATGGAGATGGCGATGGCGATGTCATTTAATGTAGCAATACACTTTAATGTGTCATAATGTTGTTTCAATGTTTACTCACAATACGACTGTGACGATGAAGATGAGAAGGATGATAGATATAATAATTATCCTAATCATACAAATATGAACTGAGTAATGGAGGTGATGATGTCATTTATTGTAGCAATACACTTTAATGTGTCATACATAATATTGTTTCAATGTTAAATTACAATATGAGAGTGACAATGATGAAGATGAGAATAATGATGGTTAAAATAATTATCCTTATCATACAAATATGAAATATATAAAGGAGGTTATGATGCCAATTTATTGTAGCAATACACCTGTTTCATAATACTGTTCCAATGTAAACTCACAATATGAGAGTGGCAACGATGAAGGTGAGAATGATAATAATTTTAAATAGGTCCCCCATGTCACACAGGTATGAACTTGGTAAGGGAGGTGATGATGCCCTTGGTTGTAGTTATATACTGGTGTCATAATATTGTTTCAAAATAAACTCATTTATCTCGGTTCGGTTTACATTCTTTTGATCTAATGATTTGATAATTTTAAGACAAATATGAGCCTAAATTGACTAAGATTCAATTTGAAGATAAAAATCCAACTTTATAGCCGGAAGTTATGAAAATAAATACCCAAATAAGGTGCTTTATACTGCAAGGACCTTTAAGGGACCCGTAATTGGACAAAAATTAGAAATTTGGCAGCCATTTTGAAAAATGGCGGCCATTTTGAATCTAACAGGTTGGCAAAGTGCCAACATGTTTTTTTCTGTTATTTCAGATGTATTTAACATTTCTGAGTAGGTTTTATAAAATCTTCACCAAAAGCCCACGGGACTCCATATGCCCCCACACTATATCTTAAAAATATAAAAATCGCTAGAGCAAGAAAGTTTGCAGATGCTGGATAGCGACCCACGCAAGGTACATCCTAACCAAGTTTCAAGTGGATCTGACCACCAGTCGTTTTGGAAGAAACTGCATATACACGCATGCATATACACTAGTGCCCTATAGTAACCATGCTGACACACTCCCTATATCATTACGTAATAATTTTAAAACTTCGTTTGGTTTAAACATATTTTTATTAATGCAATTAGGAAACAGGGCAATGCCCTATATTAATCCTTCTTGCACACATAAGAGAGAAAATAAAAAACAGTTGACAACACTTAGGACTGACGCAAAGAAAAAAACGCAACAATGATAATGACAGATAGAGTGGCAAGCCACACGACTGGAAGAATAACACAGCACAGCACGTGTTAACAAATAGAAAGAGGATGGTTGGAGTCGGCCTGTCCGTTTAACCATGTACTTGTATACACTTCGTTTAAAGTCACGAAATGATAGAGTTCCCATATAATGAAGAAATTTGATGAAGATGAAATACAGACATCGTTCTACCCAATTTGAAGAGAATCCAGTATGCAGTTTTTCGAAAGGTCAAAACACACACACACACACACACACACACACACACACACACACACACACACACACACACACACACACACACACACACACACACACACACACACACACACACACACACACACACACCTACGTCATAAGAATTAGGAACAAAATTGTATGGCGATCTGTGAAGCAAGGAAGATGGGAGGGGGGGCTAACAGTGTTCCAATTTTAAAGCAATAGGAGACATTCCTATTTAACTGCGATCCTGCTCACTTCCTGTGTTGCCGGGGCAACAGACTGATGCTTCCACCATGATCAGGGCAGATTTGTATTATAGACTACATAAACATCCATAAATAACACCTTTTCAACCAAAAGAGAGCCCATTTCAAATTATTTTAGGTATCCTTTATGTTTCAAATATATATTAATACATTTTCTTAAGATTATTGTGTGTTTGTGTTGTTCATTTTGTTGAGAAAGTAGTTTTGACCATGCTAAATACATGGATCTGCCCTGATGCAGGTGGCTCCCTCTTTTGCTAAATAGGTGTTAGAGTAGGACCGCATTTAGATATGAATACATCCTACTGATCAAGTTGTTTCGCGGAAGTTGTGTCAACATTTTGCCATAAAATAAACCCCAAAATTCATTTTAAATATAGTTCAAAATCATGGGATCGTGGCTTGTCAAAGTGGCTGGATGCAAACCCACCCCAGATATACCGCTACCCTGTTTAATGTGGATCTGGCAACCTCTTGGTAAGAAGTATTAGAAAATACGAATGTTCACGGACGACGAATTATCGTAAACCTCAACTGACTGAAGGTAAGCCGAAATAAAAAGTAATGGCGACTTGGTGCTTATATGCATCCCAGTCATACTTTGTTTTAATAAATTCAACAGCAAAAGAGACTTGCTAAAACCTATCCATCCTTTTTATAAAAAAAAAAAATTGATTGACCTTATTTATAACGGGCATACAAGCGCAAGTGCAATTGTGTGATCATTATTATCATTATTACGGCGCGCGTAATACATCAGAGGCGTCATGCAATTAATTATATACACGTCGGTTCCGGTCAAAGACAACGTCCCTTGATGAAGCCGTGTTTTTTTAACCATTCCCAAGTCCCATGTTTGAATAAAACCAAATTTGAGATCCTAATGTCGTATATACAAAGGTCGGGGAGGGGTACTCAAAAGGTCCCAACTTAGTGAATGTTTCCACATGGCTACTGTACCTATGTTCATAGAGAGCCAATGAATTACTACAGAGGCATCTTAAACGGTAAAACAATATAGAGTTTGCAAGCATAGACAACAAAAAAACTAATTAAAGAACATGCATTTGGTTTAAGCGGAAAGTTTACGTCCTTAAACATGATTTTGCATTCAAGGTACAAAAACACTTTTCGTGCTTTATGCCAAAGGTAAAATTCGCAGAACAGAATATTACTAATGCTGTTAATGTTTTTGGTACAGCATCATCCATGCTGCGTATTAAATCTAAAAGAATCTGCTGTTGTAACACCAGGTTTGCATAGCAAGTTGAGAAAACTTCCTTGAAATGCAAGGTTTATCATTCTGTCATTGGTTGCAACTGAGCTGAAAGTAAAAATTTAAAAAATACGTTCTACTACATATAAATTTCCTACCTGATAAATCCATTCACTCTTTTTCTTGTCCACTATGCAGCAACATTCAATAACAGAGGGGTTAAACAATGACTAACCAAGCTCATGCATGCTGAAGAACATAAATCATAACATTACTAATACTTCACAAATAAAAGGACACATTGCGAGATAAAATACAATGTATAGGTTATTTTCGTTGTAAATTGTGTTACTAGATTAAAAAAATGAAAGAAGAATAGTCAATATGCCGCTGCATATCTACAAACGAGAGACCCATGGGCCTTATCCTCTGCTCATCATCAAAAATCATTTTCAAAAATGTATTCAATCCACGAATTTGAAAAATTAATCAAAGTTAGCCATATTGTGCAATATCAAACTTCCATATACCATATTCCATGATACACATTTGTGGTTCCTTTGGCATCATTCGCCCTATTCTTTATCAAAATATCGAAGTAAATGACCCTTAGTGGCCTCAAACACAGGTCCATGTCACAGAATCATTCGGCCATGGTGACCAATAACGTGAGTCACCAAGTTTTTATATACAATGTAATCAAGTGAAATTTGAATCTAGAAGCTCTTTGTCACTGATGTCCACACACTACACCTTACCATTACCAAATCACCTGTACCAGCTTAACGGGTCTGCTGACCTTACAAAATTAGGTCAAGGTCACAGATCTTACATAAAATATTACCGTTGGACATGATCTATACATTCATAAATGTGCCCTGTCTATATAGAATTTTGCATCTTTCACGACATTTTCACTCATCATTTCCGTCAAATTATAGACGGCACCACTGGTATCGTAACTAACGGAGATTTTGATCTCTTCTACAATCCATTTCAGGAAAATCAATCAAAAATTAAGGATGCAGGATTGGTCATGCGGTTTTCACATTTTGACCTGTATATTACATAATACTATAGGTAACGCCACCAGCATAAATGTCGACCAACATTTTTATACACTTTACAAGTTTTAAACGTTTCATATGTCTAACTCGAAAAGTGTGGGGTGCAGAGTATTCACAAGATGACCCTTATATTTAAACTGGTCATTTTACTTTGAGCATCAACTCGGATTAAAAATTGTCATTATTCAAAAGATGCATCTCACATCCGGCTTTCCATACACAGTCTGTTTTTTTTTTTTCTTTCTTCAAATTTTCACGTTATTGGGACAACACATTAAATTTGGGACAACCGCCAAACTCAACAATTACTAAGTCACAGTGACCCCAAAAAAGGTCACCAGGGACAGTTTTTCATACAATGTAATCAAGAGCAATTTTGATCTGCATGCTCAATTTTCTTGGTCATGGATGCCCAATCTACACTGCCATTACAAAATCACATGCTTCAACTTTACAGGCATAGTGACCTCACAAAAGTGGGTTAAGGTCACTCGTATTACACAACTTTCTAGCATTGCACACGGTCCATATATCCTATAAATTTGGCAAGTATAATCCAATTACTTTTCAAGATATGGAATTTTATATCTAGAACACATTTTGGCTCATTATTTCTGTCAAATTATGGGCGGCGTCACTAGTAACATGAGCAACTTAGACTTTGACCTCCCCCATAATCCCACCACATTTCATGAAGATCCATTTAAAATTAAAGATGCTAGAGCATTCAAAAGCTTTCATATTCAACCCATATATTACATAATACTAATCTTGGTGGCGTCACCAATATCGAAGAGGACCTTGATTTTCACTGGGTTAACTTGAAAACTGTGGTGTCGCGCTAACGTGTAAAACTTCACGGAAGGACGGATATACATGCGTGGTCGCATAAGCTCTGCGACCTCAGGTCAGCAGATCTAAACCAGAGCCATTCCCGGGGGGCATTCAAGCATGATGTAACCAATGAAGTGTGACAGTGATGGTACAAATCTGTAGTGACCATAACTATCAATCATATACCCAAGTCCTGCCCATTGTAGTCAGTGAAATGCCACTCCAAAGTTTTTCTACAATGCTGGTTCAAGCATAATGTTACCAATGAGTATGAAAGTGATGGTACAAATCTGTAGTGACCATCACTATCAATGATTTACCCAACTATGCAAGCCCTACCCAATCCGGTTAGTGAAATTATACCCCTCCGAAGTTTGTCTACAATGTTCATCCAAGCATGATGCAACCAATGAAGTATGACAGTGATGATACGAATCTGTAGTGACCGTCACTATAAATCATTTACCAAGTCTGAAATCCCTACCCAGTGTAGTTAATGTAATAATGACACTCTCGAGTTTTTTTGTTGACGGACGGAAGGACGTCCGTCCGGAAAGTCAGTGCTTAGTCTCGCTAACAGCTTATGCTGGCAAGACAGAAAGGGTATTATCGATTACTTTGGTTGTTCTCAGGTACCAAGCATTTAAACCTGAGATGACACATCAAACAAGACTGTGACATTTGAATGTTCTCTTCGCTTCTTACCGTGAAGCATGCGCAATTTTAATCTATTTTGGCTAAATAGGAAAACCAACAAGTATACACATCAGTTCAAGGTTGTCAATCGTGGACACATTAGATGCAAACCCACACAAAGAACATTCCTGCCAAGTTCGATTTAAATCCAGTGCCTAAACTGTGAGAAGTCGAAAATAGCAAAAACACACAAAAATCATTAAAAATTGGGAAAAATCGCAGCGGTACCTGGTGGACTGCCTAGTAGTGTTCATGTGTGATATCAAAGCAATTGGGGAAGCGGTTTCACAGATTTTCAAGATTTGTCCCCAAAAGGGCCCCCCCCCCACCCCATAAAAAAATCATAAAAACAAACTAAAAACCACATGACCATTCAAACAACCGTGGTAGCAACCCACCCAAGTTATATTGCCACCAAGCTTGAATTGAATCTGCCCTGTGGTCTTGGAAAAGGAGTCGAAAATGTGAATTGTGAGGACAGACGAACGGACGACGTTCATCTGAGCACCACATAACCTCAGCTGACCGACATGTCACCTGAGCTAAAAAATCAATAGGACGTCACGTGTTGATCCGACTCGGCAGTGACTTACCTACTGTACACCCCTACCAACTTTGGCGTGCAGACCCCTCGCGCTTTAGCAGAAGTTGAAAGGTGAATAACAATTGCTTTCTTCATTGACCTGCACTGTGATCAACAGGATGTGTGCATTACCTGGTTAGTAAACGCATAGCAAACTTCATTAAAAATTAGGGATCCAGAGCAACACAACTTAGCATACATGGTTATTTCACCCCTCCAGAAATTTCATTTCCACAAAATTTCTGAAAACCTAAGTTACGCTTTAGTAGAAATTGAAAATAGCGAAAATAAGCAAAATTCCGTACAAAGAAGAAAAACCGTAGCGCCATCTGTTGAACAAGCTTGAAGGCCAGGTCTTGGAACACGGAGAACTGCTCTTGCAATTTCACATCAATTAGCAACATGATTGTGGGGAACATTTTGTTTTCCAGAACCACCACCCCCCCCCCCCAACAAAAAAACAAAAAACACTTGTATCCCCACCAAATATGACATGAATATGGCAGGCGGTTTTAAAGTAATCAAAAATGTAACTGTAGCGGACGGACGGACGATTGCCTGATATAACCTTATCTTACCGAAAGTCAGTTAAGCTAACAAATAGTTAACTAATGATGAAAGGCCAGTCGTGGAGTTTAGTCAGGGCAGGTGGGATGTCCCCGTGGATTTAGCTGCTTCGACGGCGAATTGCACAAAAACAAGACACAGAGTCAAAACGTCCATCAAAATTCACCATTTGTATTCATGCTTTATATCTTTTAATAGTGCACATGAAATATACAACTATTGTGTACGCAACATACATGTATATTACAAAAAAAAAGTAACTTTGGTACCATATCACATGACATGCATCATTTTACAAGTCGAGTAATAGTTAGGCTAGTTGAATAAAAAAAATGTGTATATTGCAACGTCTTATCAAGACAGACGTTAATGATGCGACGAATCAAAGTCAAGGAAAACAATCACCCTTGTCATCAGTGTGATTTGAAGCGAAGTAAGAGTACACGTCACACCTCGGACACCTTTAACAGTTAAGTACGATAAACCATTTGTTCCAGACGAACATTGTTTCCACATTGGTCTCTGCCCTAGCAACATATCTATCCTGGCCGCAGGCACAAACCTATGGGTGCCGACAAGCCACGCCCTCCGTAAACCACAAGACACACAGTCCATGTTCCTGTGCCGTTCACTGGAGCACTGTCAATATTGCAACTGATAAACCCTGCAGCCATTGGACATGTTGACACTATGACTGAACGACGAAAAGCAAACATTATCGTGAATCCGCTAAGATATGTCAAATTTGTGTGTCATGATCATTTGGGATCTGCACCAGTAGGCCTACCTTGTACAAGAACTAGGTTATGGGTACATGCATGCCCGCTGTCGTCACGCTCTTTCGTATCCGACTTGGGTCAATGAAAAACGTGCATCTGGCTCAGTTGATTAAGAATACCGGTGACCTTTAATACCACACATAGTTGTATTTTCTGTTGCGTCAGGGCTTGGTAATAGTACGTATTATTTATTACATGCACGCCTTTAATCACACAACAGAATGACTAGAACGGCTGGATGATGGCGTTGGACTGTGACATGACGGAACACAGTACAGGCAGTTTGCATCTCATGTCATTTATCTTGTAGTCACCTGGCAAATAAGTGATGAAGAAGTGCACCAAGACATGAGAAGACAGTTGCGTTTTGCATCATCCCTCACGATTACCTTGTAAATTCGTATATGGTGTAGCAGTACAAGAAAAGAGTCGACACAATGCCACCTTGATACTATAAATACATGTTTTCTCTGTCCTCGTGTAAAAATTTAATCGCAACATTATGTGGGGAAAATATATCAGACACAAAATACATCAAAGAATGCAAAGTCGATCATTGCGTACACATTGCAGCTCACAATATTACTATTAACATTGAACTTGATATTTAAAGGGGGCCTGCAAAAGTTTCAATCGTTTTTTGTTTCGCTCCAGGCTGCCTGAATTGTTTTGATTCTGCAACACCAATTCAATAATAATAATAATAATAATAATAATAATAATAATAATAATAATAATAATAATAATCATCATCAACGTTCCCAAGCCAGGAATTCTCGTGTTGCTCCCAGACTGCATCTCACTGCACTGCTGCATACGCAGCGCCTTTGTAATGTTTTCGAGTTATTTATATGCGAACGCATGCATTTTTGTTCTTGACTTCTGTCTTAACTGGCGACTATTTTAATTTGGGAATTTTCTTCTACAATCATACCAATCAAGTATATAGCTCGCCTTATGTGCGCTTCTAACAAGCTTAATTGGGGGGGGGGGGGGGGCATTCTTCACAATTTAGCACCCATGAGAAATGTTGGAAGTGCTTTACACACGTCCTCAGGCAAAAAGGTAAATAAAATACATGGAAGCTATCAATGAACGCCATTGTCTGTTTTCCTTCCCACTTTTCTTGGGATATTTAACTGGGAGGGCAATTAAAACTAGAGGGCTGCGTGAACAGCGCTTGCTCAGCTTGCTCAGCTGACATAACCTTGTACCGTAAAATCACGGTTGCAATTCAATAGACCTGTGTTGAGTTTTAGCCGAGTGCTTATGGCATTTAGAAGTATTTCTAAAATGAACGACTGACCCAACTAAAATCTCAGTGTCACTAGCAAGTCAGCTGAGCTTAAAATTGCAGTGCCACTTGTTGAACAAATTATGAACTAGATGTGTTCCTGTTTGATAAAAAAAAGCAATTGGGTGAGTGGTGTTAGAGAAGATTTTTGACGATTTGCTCCCCCCCCCAAAAAAAAAATATTTAAAAAAAATCCAATACTTCAGTGAAACGTGACCATTTGAACAAACCTGGTAGCGACCCCCCCCCCCCCGCCCCCCCAAGTTCATTGCCACCAAGTTTGAAGTCAAGCTGGTTGACGGTTTCAGAGAAGAAGTTGAAAGTGGGAATTAGCATTAGAATGCCCATTGACATGCAGTCGTAGTAATCAATAGGAAAGGTGCATTTACCGAGCAGTAACAGCATTGATTTTTTTTTTAAATCAGGAAACAATAGCAGTACTGCCTACTGAACAATTTTGTTTGACAAGGAACATATCTCCTAAATTTCATCTGAGTGATGGTTCTTCCGGAGAAGTCCAAAATGGCAAAAAACACACATAAAATCATATTTCATTAATGACAGTGTCACCTGGTGAACAAATTAAGAACTGTGAGTCTCTAGGAGTGTTCCTGTGAGATATCAAAGCAATTGGCTGAGCAGTTTTGGAGACGAAAATTTTTTCACAGTGCCCCCCCCCCCCCAAAAAAAGCTAAAAAAAAATCAAAATAAAATGAAGCGTGAACAGTTTAACAAATTTGGTAGACACCCAACAAGGTACACTGCCACCAAATTTGAAGTGAACCTGGCTTCCAAGGAGAAGTTGAAAAGTTAAGGTGAATTAGCATTACAATGCCCACCAACTTACATAGAAATCAGCAGGAAAGGTGCATTTACTGATAACTACCCGAATTGAAAACAAATCCTTCAAAATCAGGAATCCACAGCAGTGCTCCCAGTGAACAGCTTTGTTTGACCCTTTCACAAGGAACATGTGCACAACGTTTCAGCTTTATCTGAGTGACGATTCTTGAGAAGTCCAAAATTGGAAAGTCTCCCAAAAAATCATTAAAAAAAAATAGAAAAAAAATGCAGTGCCACCCGGTGAACAAATTAAGAATTAGGAGTCCCTGTAAGTGTTCCTGTGAGATATCAAAGCAATTGGGCAAGAAGTTTCTTAGATTTTTTAAGATGTGCCCCCAAAAATAACAACAACAAAAATCATAAAAAATCCAAAAATCCCTAGTGCACGAATATTTTAATCAATTTGGTAGACACTCATCTTAGGTAAATGTGACCAAGCATGAAGGGAATGTGTCCAATGGTTTTGGTAAAGAAGTCAAAAATGTGAACTGACACCAGATAAAGAGCAATGGCATAAGCTCTGCTGCCTGATAAGCCAGCTGAGCTAAAAAATGTTCTTGTGCTGCATTGGTAGACCCACCAAATGAACACCCACACCCATACGACAGACTGTGGATTCGCAACACTTTGAAACATCATTTTACACATTAATTAAAATGTAATAATCAACCTTCTTGTGCATTACTTTAATACTAGGCATATATATATATTGTTGTTGCAAATAGTTTTCATCTAAACTTTATATTTAATAACGCAGCAATAAAAACAAAGTACCAGCATGCAGTTTATTTCTTAAGAATTGAGGCACTCGTTGCAATGGACTGCAAGACGTTTCTTCGTCTATTCATTTGCCTGACAACTTTGGTCCTGATTCAATTGTACAAGCTTTTGCAAGCTTGGCCAAGGTAACGTGCTTGTCAACCAACTGCGTCACACCGCAGATAAAACCAACCCTCCAGTCTGGATCTCAGGCTAAGCATTGCCTCCAAGTGCGCAGCAAGTAATCAATATGTTACCCGCACTTGAAACATTTTGACAGATCAGAGATTTATACAAACAGCGGCCGTCAAGACTTCATTAACGTATCAAGTTCTTTTTCCGACTGCCTTAAAACTCTATGATTCATAAACAGGAGTTGCCCACCCGGTAGAAACTTATTGAGGATTAGTTCAACGCGATCAACTTTCAACAGAACCTCTGTCGGCTGGCTAAGAACACGCGTGTACTCCTGTAAATATTTGATAATGAGCTTAAGAACGTTTTCCGCAAGCACACGATTCTCCGATGTTTCACACACAAGGACAAACGAATACCTCATCGCCACAAGCCACACGGCAACTTTCTCCCCAATATATGGTTTGCCAGCTTGTAGACGCAAGAAACCCAGCTCAAAGTCAGGCCATGTGCCCTCGCTGAGCAAGTCCTGCAACTGTTGGTCAGGCGACTTGACGGATGAACCAACTGCATGGCGGAACGAGTATTCCGAATGAATCTCCTGGGCCACCTGAAGTATCTGTAGTTTGCGCTGTGCACGCGGGTCGTGTTTGGATGTCGTGTCATTTGCATCCAGGTTTTCACATTCTTCGTGACCAAAAGAACACGAGTATAAAACTCTACATGTCTCTTTGAGCACAGTATGTATAATAAATGCGTATACCATCCCGAAATATATGTTTTCAAACTCCAATGTGTAATGCGGAAGAGCATCGGGCAAAGAGCGAAATATATCAATGGTGCACCGCTTTATAATAACCCGTTGTATCCGGATGGGCTTTGCTTGTCTTGGCAGTTTCCAGGGGGAAAAACATGCAGTAAAGCTGTTATTGCACCGGATGATATAACACAATTTGAAACTATTGCTAAGGTTTTATAAGGACTTCGGTATCTTTATGGTATGTTATTTTGACCACTAAAAATGACGGTAAAGTGTTCGCAATGAAGCACTTTTGCGCCCAGCTTGATCAGCATTCTTTCTGTTTCCTTTCTTTTTGAGAGGGGGGGGGGGGGGGCTATCAATCCAAACTGCAAAAGTGTTTATAAAAATGTGACAAATTAAAGGCAGCATATACGCCAAAGGGTTGGGGTAGTAACCAACAAGACTGACCCATTGGAAAGTATGTTTGCAAATTATATATGTATATATATATATATATATATATATATATATATATATATATATATATATATATATATATATATATATATATATATATATATATATATATATATATAATTGGGGTGGGGTGGGAATATTTCGGGTGCATGAGCGGCAGATTGCAAATTTGATTAAAATGTCAACATTGTCAGTTTTTTATTGGGAGTATTATTCTCATAAATTTATTCAAATTTAAATTTTGAATTCAAGTTCCCGAATGTATCTGTTCTAGAATTATGAGACGCTAAAACTGAAGCTTGCATATTTTTGGGTCCCTTTAAGATTGAACAGCCCTATTTCCGAAATACTAAGCTGCATGGCAACATTTTTGGAACACTTTGGGGCCACATGCGTGCTTAAATTTTATTTCGGTGCAAAATAGTCAGAGATGATCAAACGTTTGAACCACCTTTGTTTAGGTACCGGTAGTGTTTTTCTACAAACTTGTCACGAATTTAAGGGTTCATAAGATAATTAGCCCACAAAGTTGAAATGTTAGGATCTTGTCATTTTAAAATTTATATTTTCCAAGTGGGTACATGCTTTTTAAGCTGCGAGCTTTCTTATATGCTGGTTACGCAGAAATGTTTATGCTGAATCTCATGTCTTTATGCAAACTACACATAAAATACCTGAGACTGCCTCACTCACCAACTAGCTTATAAGTAAAAAAAAATTCTAGGAAACCCAACAAAAAACAAAAAACAATAAAAAAAAAAACAGAAAGAAGGAAATAATATAGGATTATGATTTTCCTTTGCTCTCCTGACTAACATCTGCTGCTTCTGCAAATAGATACTTTTCTGCTGTGTATATGTATATTATTAGACAAAGTGCCTACGAATTGTTGACCAAAGGTTTGTGTTACCGAGATTAAAGCCAATAGGTGAGCTTGACCTCCCAATGGCATTTAAAGTCAAACCATTAACAATTCCAAAAGAAGCCTCATGGATACGGTTCCCTTTATATTTAATTGAAACTATGGGCCTGGGATCCCCTATTACAAAGATATAAACAAATGTGTAAATTTGACATTTCAATGTTACTCATGGCCAAAAATAAAAGCCCCAAAATAAACCCCATTGGTACTTTCCTAATTATGTTCAAGAGTAATCAACGGGCCATGGATCCTCCATTAGCAACATATAAGGCGATACATCAGTTTGACCTTTCAAGGTCACACAAGGTCCAGATTGCCAACTCCAAAAGAAACCCTACAAGGTATTTTCTTATTAATGTAGACCATAGGCCTAGGATCCACTATTTTTGAAATATTTGTCGGCCAATATGTCAGAGTTGCTGAGTCATCCCCTCAAAAAACGATTATCCAAAAAAAAAGCAAAAAAAAAAAAAAAAAAAAAACCATACTAACAAAAAGTTAGTCCATCTTAACACTATAGATGTATCTCCTGTGAGAAGATGGATAATTATTGCAGCACTATGTCCATCACAATTTGGTGAAAATCTACCTGGGAAACAATTACATGTGAAAGCAAAGCATTCCATACAACAGTTTTTTTAACAATATTGCAATGCATTCAGTGTATTATTTGTTCAGTAGCAGCACTTCCCATCAACTTGGGCCAAAGGTTCATATCCCATAACTTCGCCGAAAATTAGCACATCCCTACATTTGTCATTATCTGTTGGCAGATCATCTATCTGATACAATTTCAAGCAATTCCATCCAACTATTCAGCGAAAAGGAGTCACGAATAACCTCGACACAGAAGATAAAAATGATTAAAAATAGGATAGGCTGCAGTGCCTCCAGATAGCCAAAATAGGAACTATGTCACCCCACGTCAACTTATGTTCAATATCAGAGCACTTAGACAAGTAGTTCCTGAAAAAGATGTGTTTTCTTTAAAAAAAATATATATACATATATATATATTATAAATAATGATAAAAACCCTATATAATCTTCTTCTAAAGGTTGGTAAAGGCCCATCTGGGAACATTGTTGTGTAAAAGTAAAGAAATCCCATAACGCTGTTCTGATAACATAGCAACACATGTGCTGTATCAGTTTTTACATGCACAGTAGTAGCCACTACCGACTGATGCCAACAAAGTTTGATATCTTAATCATACCTTCGACTTTTTTTAAATCATAAACATTGAAAAATTGTTGCACCATTATGTCCTTCGCAAAACTGACAGAGGTTCCCCCCGTGGCAATATTTATGTGCAAAATCAAAGCATTACATCCAACGAAGAAGTTGTTTAATCTAACGGACAAACAAACGCGGTCGGATTTTATAAGCTCTACTAACTGACAGCAAAGATGATGAGACCCATGTCCTAATTTTAAGCTCATTGAACATTAAAGGGGCGTTGCAAGGTAAACCATAAGCCCCTCCTATCTGACTCGTTGTTGGTGTAGATAGATGTGCTTATGTTGCAACACGAAGTTTGATTATAATGTTTAATAGTATTTAAACGTAGACACAATTCTTTTATGTTTTATGCAAATTTGTAAGGCTTTTTTTACACTTAAATTCTGTTGCCATGAAAACTAATTGTTGATACACACATTCGCAACTTGGGTTCCTAAGAGGTGTCTCTATAGAAGGCAAGTTGATTTAAAGATGGTTGTAACGCGGTAAATTGTACACGGCAAAGTTACGGTTAATATGCTTGTTAGCTGATTCCAGTTCCTATCTTTCCATATACACAAAGTTCAGCAAGGTCGTTTGTCTGTCTGTTGAGCGGGATTTTTATATAATATTATATATTATATTATATTATATTATATTATATTATATTATATTATATTATATTATATTATATTATATTATATTATATTATATTATTGTATTTGTGTCTTTTTGCCCAGAACCACTTCCTAGTAGTCAATATCCTATTCCGCAGTTCGAACTCTTTACTCTCCATAAGCTAACTATATTATATTATATTATATTATATTATATTATATTATATTATATTATATTATATTATATTATATTATATTATATTATATTATATTATATTATATTATATTATATTATATTATATTATATTATATTATATTATATTATATTATATTATATTATATTATATTATATTATATTATATTATATTATATTATATTTTGTGTATTTTATTTATCTATTGCTATTGGTTTTTATTTCTTTTTATCTATCTATTTATCTATCTGTCTATCTATCTGTCTATCTGTCTATCTATCTATCTATCTATCTATCTATCTATCTATCTATCTATCTATCTGTTCATTTTGCCTGCTGTACTGCTTCATGCCTTCGTCATATTTGCTAACGAACAGTAAACCCGTAAAGAAAACCCCTACCTTGCTCACACGCGGTCAGATGACACGGATGGGGAAATTCTTAGCATTAAGAAAATTAGATCGCTATTTTGTAACATTATGTACATATATATTGTTTTCGATCCAATCATGAGAAATATTAAGCCTCTAAAATAGAATTAAACAGACCACAACCTACACCATTACCATAACAATGATTTGTCAGATTGGACGCAGATAATAACGTACGAGGTCCTAATATCGTCAACAGAATTCAAACATGTTTCGTGAGCCAACTTTTGAATGAAACTCAATCAAGTATAGTTTGTTTCCCATTCTCCCATTATCATTCTTGACCAAATAAACTATGAATATATCATGTTCTAACATTAAATTTGGGTCCTTAAAGGAAGGTATGTCCAAATCGTCCCAAAATGCGGTGTCTGTATGTTGTCGTGGGGGGGGGGGGTGTTCTTATATCGTCAGTTAAATTTTTGAGCCTCTCACTTGCCCACACTGCTCATTGATTCATTTATTCATTCAAAGATCAAACATAGTTTTTGTCTTCAGTGGCTTTACTTTGTGTTTGGTTAGATATGCGTAAAATATAACATTTAATGGAGATGTAGGATTCACGACGACATTTGGACACCCCACTAACGATCTTAGTTCCCTGGGCGGTGGGTGTACTAACATAGACAGCTGGGCTTTCTTTTTTTTTTCTAAAATGCCTCTTGATCCTTTATTGTTTTATCTTCTGAATTAAATTTTGTTACAAATTCATCCCAAGATAATCAAGTCGATTATTAAACCAAGTGAAAGGACTTCTGTCTGAAGTGGTGTTTACAGGAAAGCAAAAACTACAAAAAAAGGAATAAAGACACTTTACGTTAATCACTCAATTGTGGAAGATTGCAACCCTCCCACAAACGTACGCTTTAAATGGTGAAGTCGTGAATTTATTTTGAGACAAAGAAAATAACAGGAAGAAAAGGAAAAGAACAGGGGAAAAAGGAAGTTAATTAGAACACTTTTGTCCACAGGCTCTGGATGGATTTCTCGTGGTACTTGCGTCAGATGGTACTATACTGTTTGTTTCAAGAAACATCTTACAGCATCTTGGATTCAATCAGGTAACTCACTGTTTGATACGGTCCAAGCACACAACCATTTCTCTTGCAAACTGCATGTTCCATATAACTACTGTCAACCCAAAGTCCGATAACCTGCTGAATTTTGTAAAAGATATATGCAAAATATATTACATGGCGTTTTAAAGATTAACACTTTCCTTTTCACAGTCTCTCCGAATGAGAACAGATGAATTCTTGATTCCTTGGGATCAATTTACGATAAACCTCATATATTTTGCTGTATTTAGGACCGTACGTTTGAATAACTGAATTTAAAATTTTGTGCAATGATTTGAAAATTGGAAGCGATATTTATAATATTTATTTATAATATTTGAGAATTTGTGATCAAGGATAAGGGTGCGTCACGGGTATCTAGCATCAACTGTTCAGCTGCAGTTGCAACCCTTTATCATATAAACGTGTTCTTTTTCCGCCCCCGTCACTTCTGGAAATAGTTTTTTTTTTTCGGCATTTCCTTAATGCTGGTGAACCTAAGTCCCCGATTCTGGGAATAAATGCCATCTCAGTACATATACTGTACAACAGTGTTGATATGGCACTTGCACATAACCACTTGCATTAAACCATTCTTTTTTTTAAAAGAACGGGGATTTGGTCGAATGAATATGTGCGTTCCCCATTTCAGCGAATCGACTGGTGCCAAAGGTTGCAAGTTCGAGTCTCGCTCGTCCCGAGCATAAAATGTATGTTTTCGGCATTTCCTTAATGCTGGTGGATTTAAGTTCCCGATTCTGGAAATAAATGCCGCCCCAATACATATACTGCATAACAGTGTTGAAATGGCACTTGCACATAACTACCCCAATTAAACCATTCTTTTTTTAAGTAATGGGATTCGGTCGAGTGGATATGTGCATTTCCCATTTCAGATAGGTGACTGGTGCCAAAGGTTGCAACTTCGAGTCTTGCTCGGTCGATAATGATAATAATCATAATAATAATAATAATAATAATAATAATAATAATAATAATGATAATGATAATGATAATGATAATGATAATGATAATGATAATGATAATGATAATAATAATAATAACAACAACAACAACAACAACAACAACAACAACAATGTGGCTGAAATTGTGTGCAATAATCCACAAAATTCTTAGGTGTTCTTGACGTCCAAGGGCGTCCAAAGGTTGTCATGAACTTTGATAAAACGGTAAAACTGAAAAGAAAAGCCTAGAGGACTGGAAAAGCTTATTTCATATAATTGGTTATAGGTTTGTCTATTGAGTTGATATGGGAATATCGACTTAGCCGTCAATATACCATCAAATTCTGTACTATTGTGAGGGTTGCTCTCTGGATTGTGTAAAAGAATTAGTGCCTTACGATTGTATCTGTCATATTTGACAAAGGCGACTACGAATCTTGTTTCGTGATGTTTGATTGCATAGTTCTGCATGTGCATATAAATTCCTTGATGTGCGTTTCTATTACCCTATTCAGTTGAGTTTTTTTTTTTTTAAGATGATCTTGCGTTTTCAGGTGGATTTGATGCATCGTTGTATATACGGCATCGTACACCCGGATGACCACCACGAACTGAAAGTCATTCTGGAAAACAGCATGATGATTGTCAATGACGTCAAAGCATCTTCTCCCGTAAATATACATATTTATATATATTTATATGTCTATAAATATATATATATATATATATATATATATATATATATATATATATATATATATAATAAAAATGCTGCAACTATCACAATTTTTCCACGTCATCAATTTTCATGATAGATTTAAATATTTGTTGATTGTCAAGATATTATTAAATGAGGTGAAAATATCGGCTAATTTGTTAAACATTTTACTTCTTTCCTTGTCATATTTTTTACAGTTTATAATTAGAAGAAATTTGTCGTC
Source organism: Hermodice carunculata (assembly GCA_964020975.1). NCBI lineage: Eukaryota > Metazoa > Annelida > Polychaeta > Eunicida > Amphinomidae > Hermodice > Hermodice carunculata. The sequence continues at coordinate 49,119,988 of OZ026616.1, read as the reverse complement.
TATTCGTGACAATATTTACAGTTTCATTCTTCGACCGGAATTTTGTGGGGATGTGTGTGTGTCTGCCCGTTTCTTTTATAAGGTTATGTGCACTTATTCTAAAACGGGTTATGTTTTTTGTACCGTGTTATCGATCATTACAATAAGATATTCTTCCAAAATTGAAGTCATTCTTAAATTTTGTGTGGGTTCTTAATTACTTATCGCCTTCCGCATCATTGGACATATCCGATTTCCATTGGTTGATAAAATTATTCTTCAATCTTTTTTGAAAAAAAAATAGAAGGGAACTCAGGTGTGTTGTAGCCCATATTTTCCCACATGCATAAAGAATAATACAGGTACTTAATTTATAAAAAAGAGGGACTGACGTCTGGATATCTACTTTTGTATTAAGAAATATTATTTTTAGTCGTCCAAGAGATTTTGTGGCTTTTTCCGTTAGATTGTATAGCATTTGTAATTGATCCACTAGCACTTATTTCTACACCAAGGTACGAGTATTTGTTTACTACTTCAAGAACTTTATCTGGCAGTGAGAATACATTCGAGTTCAGTAGTTTCCAAATTTGCTAAAGATCATGACTTTTGATTTTTGAACACAGACATTGAGGTTCCAATCCTCACAATATGCATGCAATTTGTCCAGACTATTTTGTAACCCAGATTTGGTCTCTGAGAGAAGTGTTAAATCGTCCGCTTATATATATATATATATATATATATATATATATATATATATATATATATATATATATATATATATATATATATATATATGATGAGAAAGAGAAAAAGTCATTGAGATAAGTAAATCACAATATCAAAGTGACGGTCACAGTCATTGTAGTTAAAAATATCATCGGTAGAAAATTTCAGAAATTACACAATATGACATAAGAACAAATACAAAATTGAACAAAACTAGGCTAATCGTGGATTGTGAATGTGGCAATTAATAATTGCGCAGGTTTCTGAATACTAGTCAATTAAAATAAGTCTTAAGGTATGAGGAAAAAAACAGTAGGAATGGGTGTTTATTTTATCTGTAATTATATGATGTGTATTGTTCAGAACATTGGGAATATAGTACCGTATACGTTTTTTAGTAAGATTGTAAGATGGAACAGGAATACGGAGAACATTTCGACTTCTGGTAGCATAAGGGCGAGTATGTGTGAACACTTTTGGCTAAAGTATTCAAACAAAAAACAAAACAAACAAAATAATCCATTTTTAAAGAGGCGTTCATGTACTTCAACTGACATATCTGTCGGTAGCGCATGGTTTGTAAAGCAGAAACGTAATTGGCACAATAGTTGTTGCTTACTAGAAATCTGGATAAAAATAGACTATAACTCTGGGGACTGATATTGTATAAATATTTTCAAGTTTACGATATTTTACTAATACGTTATAATCTTTGTTTTACAAATCCTGGCATTGCCATAGAGACAACATTCCGAACAGCAACACCACAAGGATGACCAATGCAGATTGGTGTCATTTCTCTGCAGGATCCGCTGTTTCAACGGCACAACCACAGGGTATCTGGTAATATATTCTCAATGCATCTGACTGTATCTGTAAACATTGCATATTAAGTAACCCAGCCTCGGTTCAGCCTCAAATAAGATGACAACGTGAATAGCTCCCCTTGGTAAACGCACTGCGCTGTGTCATCATTTTTTTTTTCTTTTTTTTTTTCATCTTTGTCAGGTCGTGAACTATCTCTCAGGAAAAAAAAAGTCTATGAAATATGCTCTCTTATGTTGCGTAATAGTACTTTTGTGGGAATTACTTATGTCGTACGAACACTTCGCCTTACAAATACACACTATCCGGGGAAATGACTAAGATAAGACACAGTGCGAATTTACGTGTAAGTGAAAATTGCAAGAATATAGAAGGTTCAGAAACAAAACTGCAAGTACAGATTTATCTCGTAATTGTATAATTGTATTTCACAATCATTTAATTACGCCCCAGCCATACATTCCGTCTATTTTGCAGAAAATGCATTGTAGTGGCCATATGCGCGCCATGCCGTATAAGGTCAAATCAATGAAGGCTCCATGTCACGTGCTTTTTGCCCTCTTTCGTCCATTTCTTGCGACGTCAACGGACCCAAGCATCGACACAAAAAATAACAGCTTTTGGACCAAGCATGAACTTGATCTTAAACTTCGACACATGGATCAGAAGTGAGTTCTAAGTTTTGTTTCCTCTCACCCTTTACTTCGAAATCAATCAAGAACAACTCTTGGGCCTCTAGGTCTCCTTTTGGTCACCAGGTGCCACCACAATTTTCCCTATTTTTGGTACCTTTTTTTGCATGTTTTCGTATTTTGGATTTTTCCAAAATCCTAGCTCATATTGTGATAAAACGTGGTGTAAATTTTTCTGAAGCAAGGCTCCAGCAAGGCTGCTCGATTGATGCCTGATGTTTTAACGAATTGTCTATTTCGGTACGTTAATAAATGCATTTATAAGATGCAAATCAACAGACATTATTATACAAATTCGCCTTTTATCTACTTCTCCGAATCTACTGGCCAGTTTCACTTCAAACTTGGTGGCAATTTTACATGGGCGGGTCTTTACCAAGTGAGTTCAATCCCCCTGCTGTGAATTTTGTAATACTTATGAAGTTTTGTATTGCTGGGGGGGGGGGGGGTCGTCAAGCCTGAACAGTGGTTCGATTATTTGTGTTGTTTCTTGACTTTAAGCTTTGACGAGGCCTTTGCATTCTTATACAAAAGTAACTTTGACTTGTATCTGGGAAAGGATGCTGGCTACCCCTAGAGTTAATATTGTTTCAAACTGGAAAAGTGCCTATAAAGATTCATTGGGTGGTGTTATTCTTGAAATTAGGTCATCTTTAATGGTCGAATCAAGGCCATCGACACTAAAAAATTAGTTCTGGCCATATCTTTGTGGTGTTTCAAATTTGTGCCATGAAATCTCACATAGAGATTCGCGCATACATACACACATGTATCAGGATTGAAACATATACATGAAAACGCTGCAGTCACCAGGTCAAGTATCTGGGTCACATGCACTTTGCGTATGTTGGGTATGATTTGTCACTGTTTTTATTTTATGTCATGGAACCAATAACAGGGTACCGCTGTCAGAAATTGACGGACAGGGGAATAACCCCGGAGTGCCATAATTCTGCAAGCCCTACTGTATATAAGCATTGAAAAGTGACCATTATTCTGTACGGATAATAAGAATCTATTGTATCGTAAGATTAATCTTCAGCTCATTGTAATATAATTTTTATGTTATTTTTGCCGTATAAAGTTCAGAAAACGCTTGAAATTGTCTGTGTGTGATGTTTAATTGCTCAATGTTACAGCTGTTTTCGACTGAAGGAGCTAAACATGTAACGCTAAATGAACTGTAGGCGCAAAAAATAACATTTTGTCACTTTAGAAGTGCAGATCTAGGCATATGCAACATCTATGCATGCAATACATTAGGCCTACGCACTCCTCCGACGGTGCCTGACCAATCTGTTAACCGTTTCGTCACTGTTATTTTGCAAGGGTTGCTGAAGTAATAGGTTACCAGGTCGAAGAGCTGGAGGGCAAGTCTCTCTATTCCTTTGTGCACCCGGAGGACCTGTCTGTATTCAGTGCTTGTCACAGATCATGTAAGTGGCACAGCGTGTCACAGGATTTGTAAGTTGGAGAGCCTGTCACACAGCTTTTGAGTAGATGAACATGACAGATCATGCAATCTTAAGAGTTTGTTAGTGGAGCAGCCTGTTGTAGAGTATATAAATACCATAGCCTGATCCAGTCTGTATGTGGCAGACAAGATTTTGAAATTACTGCACTATGGCAAAATGGAAGCGACAACTTTGAGAATGATGCATGGTCGTTGACATAGTACTCACTGTGAAATTTGTAAGTACAGCAGCAGTTTTATCTATACATCAACGCTTCTGTATAGCATCCTTGCATGGGTCGTGGCATCATGTGCTTTAGCAGCTGTCGCTTTCTCCGTGAAATTTCCTACCTTTAACTCTTTCAGTGCTATTGCGACTTAAGTCATACTACTCAACACTAACTACTCGGAATAATAAGAAGTCTGCTAGATTCATGTTTCTCGTTAAAAAAAGACCTTTTATTCAATTACCAAATAGATAAACTTATCTCCAGAGTGCCCCTTTGGACAGCCTCTGTTCTTCTTTGGCAACAACTAAAATGGGAATCCGTTAATGACAGACAGTATTTTCATGTTTGCAAAATGTCCTGTTAATGTGTTAACAACGTAGTCACGCCTTATGTTCAGAACTGCACTGCCCGTGTCATAAACAACTATAGTCATAACACAAGGCTGAGTGCCTCACTCCTATCACAAACATCCATAGTCATAACACAAGGCTGAGTGCCTCACTCCTACTATAAACATTCATAGTCATAACACAAGGATGAGTGTCTCACTCCTAGTATAAACATTCATAGTCATAACACAAGACTGAGTGCTTCACCAGGTGAAATCAGAGAATATGACGTAGCAAAGGCTGGCACTGGCGAGTTGTTCAAAATTTATCGAATGCTTTATGAAACAGCAAAGCAGCCAAGAATTTTGAAAACATCTGTTTGAGACAATTATTCATTCTTTAATTAATTTCCCATTAATTATTTCATAATTCATTGAAAATAAATGACACCTGCTTCATTTTCTGTAAATGTTTTGTCAAATATTAATAATGCCTACTCTTTTGAGTATTGTGTTAGTTTTTTTTCTATATACCAGGTAAAGCACCATCTAGTTTTTGACAATTTTGAACAAATGCACAATCACAACCTATACTTGAGAGATGTATCAAATTCGCATTTATAATAAAAGAATAGTGAGCATTTCCTTACACACACACACACACACACACACACACATATATATATATATATATATATATATATATATATATATATATATATATATATATATATATATATATATATATATATGTATATATATATGTATATGTATATATATAATTTCGTTCAGAACCAGTAACTCGAAAATAAAAACTGAGACTTGCATTTATGATAAAAGAATAGTGGACATTTCCTTTCACACACACACACACACACACACACACACACACACACACACACACACACACACACACACTCACACACACACTCACACACACACACACACATATATATATATATATATATATATATGTATATGTATATATATATATATATGTGTGTGTGTGTGTGTGTGTGTGTGTGTGTGTGTGTGTGTGTGTGTACGTTAGCAAATTAGCTGATTTACGCCGTCCGTGAATCGCACTGCTCTGTTAACGTTATTAGCCCAAATAGAAAATGGGAGTACGTGTACGTACAGGGGTTTCTTTCGCAGCCAATATAGATTCTCTTCTAATGACAATTTGCTGCGGGAGATAAATGATTGGTCCTCGTGGGAATATAACCAGTAGGCCATAGCTATGAAAATCAATGCGGTAGCTGTAACAATTCACAACAGTGAGAGAACTTGCAGCGACAGAAAAGGGGTGTGTTCAGATAACTGGGAGCTAATGATGTCATCAAGAAGTTTTGATAACAATATAGCCCCAATATTGAAAGCTCGAAAGGTTAAAAAAAATGAAATGTTCTTAGTAAATAATGACTGGTCTCTTGAAAATCAGGAACTGAGAACTTGGAACTAGTAGCTGAAAAAAAAGACAAAACGCGGTAACTTGAGACATTACTGGTCAAATAGCAAGCATACTTGATCTGTATGTTAGTATGTTCACTTTACGAGCCTGTTTTGCATTTGTTTCATTTCGCTTGGTAAATTTATGTCGCAAGTTAGACAAGCCCATGGTATTTTGTTGAGGTGTGACACTCGACACATGTGAACACGGATACAACAATAACTTGGACGGGGCGTTACATTAGAGAAAGAGATACGTTTCATTTTACACGAAATGTGAAGGTTGCCCCCCCCCCCCCAAAAGTAAAGTCAATCGCGTAATCGTAAGTCCAAATCAAGTAAATGAAATAATGTAGTTAGGCATGTGTGACAGGGCCCCCATTGGAAATAAGCTGTTTCATGTGCCTTGTGGGCCGCTCCGCACAAAAACTGAATAAATGAATAATGAATAAACAAGTATCCTATTACACGTAGCGGCGAGTCATGGACCATATATATATATATGTATGTGTGTATATATATATATATATATATATATATATATATATGTATGTGTGTATATATATATATATATATATATATATATATATATATATATATATATATATATATATATTAGACATCAGGTGGACCAATGCCTATGTTGGAGTGTAAGGGGGGGCCATGCAAGTACCTAGCATAATTGCTATAATTCTAACAAGGAAACTTGAAAACAAACTCTTTTTGTGTCAAATCAATTGCGTATCAGATATCATTATGTAAGCATTTATTTTTCAGTATAAGGGTGACCATATCTCTCTCTCTCTCTCTCGCTCTCTCTCTCTCTCTCTCTCTCTATATATATATATATATATATATATATATATATATATATATATATATATATTTATATATATATATATATCAGCATACAGGTGGCCAGACTTGAGGGGACCAGAGTTTTGATTTCCTTAAGTCTGCCATCTGCCTCAGTCTGTCTTTATGTATATAGACCCCCATTGCTGGTTTTATATATATATATATATATATATATATATATATATCAGCATACAGGTGGCCAGACTTGAGGGGACCAGAGTTTTGGGTTCCTTAAGTCTGCCATCTGCCTCAGTCTGTCTTTATGTATATAGACCCCCATTGCTGGTTTTATATATATATATATATATATATATATATATATATATATATATATATATATATATATATATGTTTATTACCAAGTTCTTAAAAATATGTCCGTTTGATATTTAGTCTTTGCACATGGGAAATATATGCGTTGCATTTATTTTTCAGTATAAAGGTGACCATATTATGTATACACATATATATATATATATATATATATATATATATATATATATATATATATATATATATATATATGTATGTATATATATATATATATATATATATATATATATATATATATATATATATATATATATATATATATATATATATATAGATATATATACAGGTGGCCAGACTTGAGGGTACCAGAGTTTGGCTTCCTTAAGTCTCCCATCTGCCTCAGCTCAGTCTGTCTTTTATATATATATTGCTGATTATATACACATATATATATATATATATATATATATATATATGTTTATTAGCAAGTTCTTAAAAATATGTCCGTTTGATATTTTTTAGTCTTTGCACACGGGAAATATATGCGTTGTATTCATTTTTTTATTTATTTGTTTATTTATTTATTTATTTATTTATTTATTTATTTATTTATTTATTTATTTATTTATTTATTTATTTCACTTTTTTAACTATTCTTTGAGACAATGACTGGGAATTATAGAGCGATTTGTTGCCTCATCGTTTCTATGGTTACATGGATGTGCCGTATGATTGTTAGGCAATAGGTAATATGATAATATAAAAAAGATGTGTTCACTCTTTTCGTTTTGTGTGTTAATTACAGTAATCCAGTCAGAAGAAATCCAGACAATTTATTTTCGGTTTGAGGCTAAAAATGGACAGTGGGTGTGGATGCATACACGGGGCAAAGTGGTCTTCAAGAACTCCAAGAAATACTCTATTGTGTTCACGCACTGTCCTATCAGGTCAGCATCAAGTCATGGCTGCATTACTATGTTTCAGGCAACTGGATATTTATATTGAACTTATATGTTTTAAGAAATAGACTTTCACATTTGTGTATTGATGGGTTGGAGTGGGATCCAGTGTAAACAGTCACCTAATCAAATAAATATGAAGAAAAAAGTATTTGGCATTTGTATTGCATGAAATCTTTACTGTTTGGTAATAATTACAGTCCGTCTGCTCTTTTTTTTTTTTTTTTTTTTTTTTTTGTTGATTTTTTGTTTTAGTTTGGCCAATAAGTTTTCATAAATGTGTCGTCAAATTCTATTTTGTCTTTATCTATCTTGAGAGCAAGTCAAATTTATAAATTAAGTCGTAAAGCTAAAACACATCCGATGAACGTCTAAGATACAGCTCTTAAAAGCTGGGTGAATAGTCGTCAAGATTTAACTGCATTAGAGTGAGCGGTAAAAAAAATAATAACAATGAACAAAGAGGGGAAGCCAATTGTAGAAAGACAAAAAGCAGATGTGATACGTATTCATCTTGTTCGGTGCAGGTTTGTCCAGGAAAAAAAATAAGCATGGTGTCACCCGTTTTAAAGCCTGCCAGGGATTAATTAGAGATTGAGCTGACAGTTCTTTTTTTTTTGCACCATTTGTCTTAAAATATAAGCATGTTGATACCTGTATAAAAAAATTTTTGACGAGGAATTAGAACTTTTCATCCTTAAAAAAGTGAGAAGTTACAACTTTGATCGTTATTAACACCAAAATTGTTCATAGTATTTGCTTTTCAAACGTATCTTAGGGAAGAAGACAGCACATTTGTACAACAGGAAAGTAACCTGAGGCAGCGCTATGCTCTGCTGGACCTGATGTATCCTGCCGCCAGTTCGTGCTCACAAACTCGTGAGCTTCATCCCGGAAGTACATTTCACACGGCCCACGGGCATCTGCAGGAGTCTGGGACTTCGCAGTGGGTGAGCCATGACGTTGTTTACGAGCCATTCCACGACAACCATAGCCAATGCCCGTCCAGTTGGCATGCTAACACAGACCGACATTCCCCTATATTCCCTTCTACACACACACGCCGCATAAGTATCACCGGGACAGACATGCCTTAGTGCCTGAAACCACCAAGAAACGTCAGAGTGCAGAAGCCACGATGAAAAATGGCCCAAACGTGCCTTTTTGTAGCAAACGCCTTGCAGAGTACCAACGAAACTGCTCTCTTCACAACCTCACCGGACCAGGTCCGCATATGCCATGTCAGAGACAGTATCATATGCAATTTAATGGAATAGGGGTTGGGCCAAGTACTCTCTCAACTACCGATCTGGGATCAGCAACAACTGTGGTATTCCGCGGAAACTTAACAGCTATAGAGACTCCAAACAGCCAGCTCCTGCCTCCATTATGCTGGGCGGCCAAGCACACTGTTTGAGCTCCACTCTTTGTAATAGTGAGATGCCGGAATCGTACGGAACGATGCAACCTAACTGTATGTATACGTATGAGCATACGCCGTCATCATGGCACGAACCGCGTCGAATACCTTGTCGGTATCTGGCGACGACATCGCAAATTAAGAGCTGTGGACTCGAGCGACATGGGAGGGGTTTTAGACCGCAGACTGATGTTTGCACTCCGCTAGCTTCACAGACTGTTCGCAAAGTCAAAGCAGAGATAGCTGGGACGAATGAGCAAACTTGTCAGAACACATGTGGTAAAGCATTCCAGCAATGCGCCATGTCGTGTCACAGCAATGTAGTGGATGGAGACAGCATTCACCCGTTGACTTTAAGTCCTGTCTGTTTGAGAGGCCAGACTTTCACGACTGTATGGGGAGTCCAGGACTCCGACGCACTGATGACGTTGACATGGTGTCCCATATGAAGATCGTCGAGTGTCAGTCCAGTAGTGTTCGCAGTTCTACAGCCATGGAGGTAGAGCTACCTTCCGTGGGCAATTTCTTGGAATACCTGAATGAAGTCCAGTGACAAATATACAAAGTAAAATATATGACTCCGACGATATGATTTATCCACACGAAACATGTATGCACTGCGAAAGTCTAATTGACATCATTTTCAACAGCACGGCCGCGTGGTCATTAATTTTGCAACATTAGTCGGTATTCTCATTATTCCTTTCCAATATTTGACGAGGATATTTTGGCCCTTTTTGCTGCTGTCATGAAGACGGGATCAATTCACATTGAAATCAATATTTGCACAAATTTTCTAATTTAGTGACAGTCTCATAATACCTAGGCATGTTTGGTTCTAAAATCTCTCTCTCTCTCTCTCTCTCTCTCCTCTCTCTCTCTCTCTCTCTTCTCTCTCTCTCTCTCTCTCTCTCTCTCTCTCTCTCTCTTTCTCTCTCTCTCTCTCTCTCCTCTCTCTCTCTCTCTCTCTCTCTCTCTCTCTCTCTCTCATACACACTCAAATAAGTAAATAAGAACACACGTCGTTTACTTCACATCCTACATTACGACCTCTGCCCCCACACTGGCAGTATAAAAGTGTAAAAAGTGTAGTACATGATGGTCCTGGAAATTATCATCACCCCTTTTTCAAGGAATTGTTTCTCAAATTTTAATCCCTTTTTTCATGAAAGCAAGGTTATTTTGGATGTCAAATACTACTTTTTTCCATTTCAAGGAATAATGTATACTCATGATTACCTTGTCTAGAATATCATTTCAAAAATATGCATGCGAACGATCTTCAGAACGATGGTTTGATCGCACTAATGCTCACAGAAATAAAAATATACCCTAATTGAGGATTTTAACGGAGATTATTTTATAACTAACACCCATAATTCCTGATTTCGCGGACCGCGAAGAGGCTCCAAATTAACCACTTTTTCTGCGACTTTCGGGACGATCAGGCGTGCATATGGTGGATATGAGTGTGGGGGGCCGGGGGGATACCACTTCAGTTATTGAATCAAGATCGTCTGTTCATTTGGGGTAGTTACACAAACGCTGAATGTTGAACTTTGCCCAATCGTACTAACAGGAGCAACAGTTACAACCATACTAAGCCACGTAAAGCAAGTGTTTGGAGCTTTGCTTTATCTGACGGCTTTATTAACTCCTGGGCTGCTTATGGGCGATACTTTCAATATTTTTGTGAACAGAGGAGATGTTGTCATTAACAACGGTTTCGGTGTAACCCTGAGGGTTTATGCATGTATTACAAAGTGTCAGAAGAAAACGAATCAAGGTATGCATCTAAAAACGATCTGTTGCGGAAAAAACATATGCATAAAATGTGATGCTATACTTGCCTGCTTCTCTGTTTAAACCTGTACTTTTTTTTAAATGAGCTCAAAAAAGATTCAGACAGGGATCTCTAGAAACCTTTGTGTTCAGATACAGCCTTGGAGTTACGGTATAAGCTGATTTTACTACTTGTAATATCTGAAAATCAAATGGATTGTGGTCAGTTTAATTATATATAAATCCGTTTGCTTTGCGGAGTAATTTACCTTTTGCATGGGACAGAGGCAATAGTTGCTTAGATACGTGGCAAAAACAGTAGCTTCAAACGAGAAAAAAATACCCACAACACAGACGACTTTTATGGATAAAATAATGAGTATCATAATTTTATTGGTCTCCGTTCCATATCGGCCAAAACAATCTTGCTTGTTTTTGAAACACAACTTCTTGAAAAAATGGGATTCAGGGCAGGGTCTTGTATTAATCCTTCTGAACATGAAATATATTGTAATAGACCTGACACAACCACGACACATAGGGAAAAAACATAGGAAAGATAACATTGAGTGCGAATGTCACACAACATTGGCATGAGCAGTGGAAGGGATTGGGATAATCCTCCATTATATATTATATTCATATAATATATCCCAATAATTGCTTTTATAATTGGATACATACATAAGATATGCACGTTACTGAATGTTCTTGTTCTTACGCCTTGTCCACCTGTGTCCTTTTTTGTGTGGCTTGGCGGCCTCAGATAAGATTTTATCGTCAGTAGATATATGCAGTCGGTATTTGGAACGAAAAGTAGAGTCCAAATTGTGAAAGGTGCTAAGCTAATAACAAGGCCTCTTTAATTCGTCTCTATACATTCTGTATCCTATCACATTAACAAAAAGTGAGCAGCCTTTTCA
>OZ026616.1:49030585-49105585 GCA_964020975.1 Hermodice carunculata | reverse complement strand
GGAGCAAGCTTCCGTTCTCTTGTTATTCACTTGAAAGCAAACCTGTCACCCCACACCCTGCACAAAAGATAGAAGCAGCGCCATCAAAGGATAACAGGGCTTGAACTAATTTGAATATTAGTGTTATTATAATAGGGAAACAAAGGGAATTATTAAGTGACCAGGTATGATACACTCCTTAGGAGAGAAAAAAACAATGCTTTTATAAATTACGCCGAATTAGACTGACAATTGAGTACAAAACAAACCGTGCTTTATATTTCATATTTTTGTTAAAACTCCCAAAGTTGGGGAACATTAAAAGTGCATAAATGGATAAATCTAGACAGAAGACATATACAGAGTTGAAATATATAAAACAAGTACGCCGAGATATCAAATGATAATATACAAAGTTAAGAAGCACTAGCCATATGTATTGACGGACATGTGCCCATAAATGGCAGAGACCAGCACTCTCCATATTTGATATCAAAAAGCACCGTAATCTAAGCATGATATGATTATAACAGAGTGTCTACTGGTCAAGTCATACACCAGGTACTTAGTGAGTAACGACCAGAAGAAACCCTTCAGTGTATGGCTTAAGAAACAGTTCAAAAAGTATACAATATTATGTAAAAGCTGTTTCTCGCTTGTGCTTTATGCCAACCTTGTCAGTGTATACAGGCAAGCTGCCTGTTACAAACCCTTTCCTTTTGTACAAACCAACAGTTCATGTCTAAAAATGTTTAAAAACAAATTCATTAAAGATATTATAAAAAACTACTAACGTACATCATGTACTTTTCAGTTAGGTAGTTCCCATGGTCAGAAGTCAGAAGGTCATCGTTACAGGTCATATATCACATAATTTGGAGTCCATCTTGGAATTGGACCACAGTCGCATCCCGCAGCCTGCTGACAATTCGACTACAGTCGCTTGCCGCTGCGGCGTCAACATAAGTTACAGCATGCTTTGAGTGGATGATATCACAATGTACCAGAGCATTCTTTGAGTGAATGACATGATAATAGATCAGAGCATGTTTTGAGGGAATGACGTCCAGATGGACCAGAACATGTTTGCGTAATGGCATCCAAATGGATTAACGCATGTTGTTAGTCTCTAGCGCCCGTATACTTTATGACATGCTGAGACTGAGTGACACCCACATGGAATACAGAATGCTTTAAGCGGCTGACGTCCAGATGGATTAGAGCATACTTTAAGTCAGTGACACCAGATGGATAAAAGTATGCCTTCAGTGAGTGACGTAACGATTGGTTAGAGCATAAGCAGCTTTTATAACAGTGGTAAATAGACAAAATGCACTTATTTCTTTGCCAAAACTACACACATAAAAGGAATCAAACTGGTTTAAGATTCAAAACATAAGTACCCCATGTAGTTATATTTGGTAGAAAGAGAGAGGCTTTCTTCTGTCCTGACCAGTGACCCCCTGTTTCAGTGGCAGGCCTTTGATTTCATCAACCCTAGCCACTGTTTCAAATGGACCAACAAGATTACTGCATTGGTGACCTGCACATTATAGTCTTTGTTAAAGTTGAATTCCATATACATGTCCAAGCACAATGCCATAATGAGGACACAAATAAGGTCAAAAGAGGGAAGGGAAATTAAAGAAAAAATATTGAGAGGAAATTTGAAAGTGATGCCCGCACCTTCAAGAAAACCTATCAAATTAAACTACACACAAGTAAAATGATAACACAGTTTTTGAAACCCTCCCTCACATCAAACACGAAGATGAGGTAGAGACAGTTGAGACTATAAAGCCCCTGTGGGCAGCATTAGTGACAGCGGAGAGCATTAACAGAAGTGCAGTGCTGGAGCTATATGTAGTCAAAGAAGCTAGATCACCCACCCACCAGGGCGAGCCTGGCCTCAACAAATTAGACATAATTGGAATCAATACAAAAAGGCTAATAATCGGACGATCGCAAAGAGGAATTAAAACCTCGAATCACTGGTAGACAAGCAAAAAAAAAAAGCACAATAAAAAACTGGGCTTGCTGAAAGGGGTCAAAGTAAAGCTGTCAGTAAATTAGGACTCCACACCTACCTATTGCAAGGCTCGACTCCTCCCACATGTGCTTCAGTTGATGGTGCATGCCAACATTGACAGACTCATAGTGCAGGGAGTCCTTTCTCCAGTACAACAAAGCAAGTGGGCAGTGCCTTGAGTGCCAGTGGCTCAAAGTTATTTCTATCATAATGTTACCCCGTAACGAAGGGCCATCCAGTAGGAACACAGTAATACAATAATTACAACCTCCCAGACCTTATATTCAGCCAACTGCTTGGGGAGTAAAGCAGTGACACTTCCATGTTTACATGCCTGCCACACCATCTGTGTGAAAATTTGTCAAAATTTTCATAGCCCATACTTTGTTAATAGTGTTCAAAAAATCATATTATTATAAGCAAAAATGATTTCACAAGCACGTTCTTACGGAAAGGGTTAGACAAAGAATTTAAAGAATAACTCGCAATAAACACAAACAAAGGTCTATTCTGCTACAATGATATGGTGCATGGGGTAGCATCAGCCCCTGCCATCTTCCAAAGAGCAATGGAGCAGACACAGCATGGCCTGCATGGCATTGTCATGTATCAAGATGATCTGTTGGTCACAGGCTGTTTGCACGCTGATCACAACGACAAACTAGATGCCGTCCTTCAAGGTCTTAAAAAAAAAGATTTAGGCTCCACTATCCAAATGCCAGTTCATGAGGGATATCGAAGAATATCTAGGCCATGAAATAGACAGCAAGCATATTCATATCTACCCTGAGAAAAAAAGGCTGTTGTCAATGCAGCCATACCTGAAAATGTCACTCGACTTTAGTCATACCTTGTCCAGATGCAATACTATGTGCCCTATCTACCAAACCTGTCTACAGTGCTGGGACTACAACATACATTATCAGCACAGGATGTTATATGGAAATGGGACAAAAAGGCCAACAATGCCTTCAGAAGTCCGAGGCTCTGCTCACATCCAGCTGCATTCTCATTCACTTTGACCCAGACCTACCCATTCTTGATGTTGCCTGCAATGCAAGTCAGTATGGGCCTGGCTGTGATTTTACACGTCAAAGACGGTGAAGAACATCAAATTGCCTGTGCTTCTCATAGTCTGACAAAGGCCAAGACAAATTAGTCACAGTTAGAAAAAGAGACACTAGCCTTGGTATGGGATGTACAGATAAATCAAAAGTACCTCTTCCAACAAAGGTTTATGCTTCTTACTGATCACCACCCATTGACCTGCATATTTGGACCAAAAAAGGTATTCCTACCTATGCTATCACCAGGTTAAAACACTGGGCCATGTACCTAAGTGATCACAATTCTGACATTAATTATAAACCTTCCAGTGGCCATGCCAACTGTGATGGATTATCACGCCTACCTCTGACGAATCAATCCGATGAAATGCAAAGTAAAGATGAAAGCAATGTACAGATCTTCCAGCTCTCACAAATGTAGGCGCTGCCGGAGAAGGACAGTGACATCACTACAAAGACAAGCCGATCCCAATATTGAGTCAAGTACTGACATACACTCAAGATGGCTGTCCACATGTGCTGGAAGTGTTTTGCAATATGAAAAATGAGCTGACAGGTGTTTTGCAATATGAAAATGAGCTCACAGTGTCATGTTGCATAACTGTCTCCTGTGAGGATCTTGTGTGATAATGCAAGCAAAAACCCTGAACTCACTTCATGGAGGACACCTTGGAATCGTGAAAATGAAAGCCATGGCTAGAAGTTATGTCTGGTGACCTCATACAGACAAATATAGAGAAAGTCGGATGTGCACAAGTCCAAAATTAGGCCACACCCAATAGAAAGTAGTTCTCTCTTTTCCGCCAAAATACAGGGACACCCATAAAGGTATCCTTGTCATGAGTCCTAAGGTTTGCACACTAGCTTAGCTATTAGCTCAGCCCATTGTTTATTATATTAATGATAGTTAAACCAGCTTCATGCTACAATGGGACCTTAATTATGACATTATACGACACAAATGGGACTGCTCCATATTATCCAGAACGTAACTTGGTTACCATTTAACCATACGGTGCTACAAAGATGTAACATTGACTTAGTGGGGGGACTGTGACATATTTCCTGATCATATTGGACCTTCGGGCAATGCATGTTTACATTTGTCCATGTTGGCACAACATTGTACTCGGCAGCCTCATTCTGATATTAAAAGTGAAAGCCATCAGAACTGCATGCACACTGCATTAGAAGCTGTTTTGGGGTTGTCTTTCTGTCATTTTGTAAAACATAAAATACGAGTATGCAGTTTTGAAGATGTAGAAGATTGTGCAAAACTATACAAAACGTATGGATAGATCCATGCACAGGCCCACACACTCACAACACACACGGTCACCTGTTGAGGAAATTAAGACCTAGGGGTACTCACTTTTTGCTCCCATGCAATTTAGAAACAATTGGCCATGAGACATCTGAGACAATTATACACTCGCCCCCCACCCCCCACCCTAAAAGGCGAAAAATTGCAATGATGATGATGATGATGATGATGATGATGATGATGATGATGATGATGATGATGATGATGATGATGATGATGAGGATGATGAGGATGGTGGTGGTGGTGGTGGTGGTGGTGATGATGATAATAATAATAGTTGACCATGACTCATTGAATACCCTAAGAAGATTTGATTTGATTTGATTTATTTATTATTTTACCAGGGGGACTGGTTCAGTGTACCAGACACTGATCTCCCACCAGGCCCTGGATGAAGTGGCCACCCAAGTTTGAAGTGCATCTGCTTAAGGTTGTGGAGAAAAATTATGTGTATATGTACATACATTACTATCCCTAACTAATCATGTCGCCCATAACTGATCATTTTGTGATTTTGGAAAATCATTAAACATCAGAAAATATTAGTAACACAATCACGTGAACAATTATGGTGCATACCGAATCATGCTTTATTACCAACGAGTTTGATGGTGAGAATCCACTTTTTGGATTCAGAAAAGAAGTTGAAAATAGTAAAGTTATGCAAAAAATAACGAAATAATGAGAAAAAATGCAGCGTCACTTGTCTAAAAAGTTAAGGGCTAAGGGCACCCAGAAATCTTCTTATACAACCTCCAGGTAACTGGACATGCGGTTTCACAGAATGTGATTTTTAAAGTCCTCTCGATTGACCATGTTCAAATTTGATACATGAGTGACTCCTGGGTTGTTCTCACCAAACAGTGCGATTTTGGAAAAAATGGATGGGAAAATAATTCTTTTATTCATATTTTTATGTGAAAAACTCACTGCGCCTTTAATTGTCACTATCCGGTCATTTCTGACACCCACAAGTCGCGAAAGGCTTGTGACGTCACAAACGCAACACCGATGGCTGAGAGGGAATTCTCCGACCATGCTAGCTAGTCATGGTTGTCAAGTGTCACTTGGTTTAAACATCATTTATCCACCCTTTATCAACAGGATTAAAAATGCATTGAGAAGCATTTATTTTCGTCCCTGTTCCCATCCAGGATGGGTCAGTGTGTGCTGTTATTTGTTTCAATACAAGTTCTGCAGTTTGCTTACAGTCCCCCCCCCCCCAAAGACTTGAAATTACGGAGAGCATGTACGCGTGCAGTCAAGATTTGCAGGAACAAGTGGCAAGGCTCTGGGAACCGTTGTAACCTATGTAGTGAACACTTTGTGAAAAGTAACTTTGATTTGTCAAATATGTCAATGTTTAGGATAGGTTTGGCAAGAAAAAGCTACTGTTGTGGGCAAATGCTGTCCCTTGGTGGACAATAGAAGGATTCATGGACCTGGCCAAATTAGGCATTACACATTAAACCAGGAACAGTGGGGTTTTTTTTTTGTGTGTGTGTGTGTGTGTGTGTGTGTGTGTGTGTGTATGTGTTTTTTTGTTTTTGTTTTTGTTTTTTTTTTTTTTTTTTTTTTGTTTTGGTTTTTTTTGTGTTTTTTTGTTTTTTTGTTTTTTTTTTTGTTTTTGTTTTTTTTAACAGTATTTCCAACTTAATCTTCAGTATGATTATGATTTCAAAGCGTGCATAACAGCAAAATATAGGGGTCTGGTAATTCTAAGACTGTTACAATGTACCACATAATCATCAATCGAATGTCACAGTGACAACGCTGGTCTAGGATGTAGGTACAAGGTAACATTGCAACAAAACTTCAGTGTGTTTAACCCTTTTAATTCAATTGATGGGAAAAAAATGGGCAAAAAACATGGACAAACAAGGACCGATCTTGTTCCATACCCAGGTCTAGGGTTGAACAGTCTATAACAGGTTGAGTTAGCTGGCCACTATTATGTGTACGTCCAATTACTACTGTATATTGTGAGGTGTTTAATCCCATAACCAGATAACATTTGTTTGGATGGCTACCACATTCACGCCTCAAATACACAGCTGCCAAGATCATTGGGTGGCTGTCCTTTCATCTTTTTCAGCCATGTGCCGGTGTTTGTGACAGTCCACGACCAAATTCCCAATAATGGGGTGCACAAAATTCTATCTCATTGTACATTTATCGTTATTATGGAACCAGAAAATAATGGGTCAAGTTTGTGACATTTGAGTAAATACTGTCAAATTTAAGTATTTTTTATATTGAGTAAATGTGTACTTAGGCATGTCAAAAAAGTATGAAAGTAGTCACCATTCAAGTTAATATGTTTTACTAAAGCTGTCAAAGAAAACCTGCATTGTTAATGGCTTCAGGTGAAAAAATTGCAGATCAAGATTTGGATGACTAGTGAAGGATAATTGTTTGGGGACTTAGCGTATATGCCAAACAGTAGAACAAAGTGCCAGTTGGAATGGATTTGTCTTATCTACAATGACTTTAAGAATTTTCAATATGTAACATTTCCCTTGTCTAATGACATTCCAGAAACCTCTGTCAAATATTTTTTTGGAAAAGAACTAGTGTCTACAGTTTATGATGAATATTTTTAAGGTTGAGAGGACCGGTTTAAAACCACCAGTTGCCTTTTATGGGTGACTGCCTGTCTCAAGTCAGGAGTGAAATTTGTTTCTTCATTTTGGTATTGGAAGAGAAATGTTGATGCTTTGACAAGTCTGAAATCTCTTTGCTGTCATTGTTGGGTTTGGAATTAATGAAAATGGATCATGTTTTTCTGTACAATTTGGATATCAAACGACAAATTGCTTTTACGTGGAATGTATAACAATGCTTGTATCTAATATATTTTTCTTTGAAAAACGTGGTTACCATGTTTAGCAATTGAATAACACATATTCATATACCACCAGCTCAAAGATAAGCCAAGCTTACCTATTACTAGCTGAGTTCAGTGCAGGTTGCTGAAGCTGAACACACTTTTTCTCAGGTTTGCACTTATTTAGAATATGCCAAGGTTAGCTGAATATGAGCTGTTCACACAACCTTTATGCTATACCTTTTGTGTGTTTAGTTGTTTTTTAGTTTTCTGCCAAGTCATATGTTGTACTCTCTTTAACCTCCATTGGAAATAAACTATAATGAATTCCCACTGAATGTATGATATGAAATGCCGCTACTATAATTTCCTAATTTTGAAAAAAAAGCGAAATAATCAAGCAACTAATAAACATGAATGTGATGTAGTGTGTAAACACGGACACCAAATCAAAGGTACACGATGCATGTTTGGTTAGACGTCACACGAGACGTTGAATTACTACAGGAATAGACATAATTAATTGGCTTGCTCAATCAGAAGCTGCCTTCCTGGGAACTTTCTATGCATGGCACAATTAACTGTCTGCTTTGAAAAGTTTAGGTCTTGCAGCAAGTGAGCAATACATCTCTAATAACAACTGTGCAACAACTTGGGTTTTCAACAAAATATAGAGAATCTCTTACTGTTCATTCTGGACACATCTCCCAGGCCCAAAATAACTATGTGGCCCCATCACAATGCTTCAGGTTTCATAAGGTTTACAAGCTTGCCTAATTGTACTTGATATCTGGTTAATATTTTCATTGCATTCTCTTGACATAAATACAAAAGACTTCCATTCTTTTCTGACTTGCCCTATAATTCTACTCTTAACATCCAAAGATTATTAGAAAGTTTGGCCGCAATAATCTACAGTTTTTAGACTTGTCTGTTTGCTACTTAACTTTATCTTTTGGCATCTTTCTGTTTTAATATTCACCATCAGACATTTTAGGCTTACATGTTTTCTGTTAGGTAAACCCCCAGGGGCTACAGGTAGCAAGAAGCGGCCTACGACAGTTGCATGTTTGCCTAATTGTACTTAAAATCCTGTTAAGAAAAATTGTTTTGATAGCATGTTTTTGGCATAAATGCCAATGACTTCCATTCTTTTCTGACATGCCTAAATGCACATTTACTCACTATTAAAAAAATACTCAAAATTGACAGTATTTTCTCAAGTGTCACAAACCTGACACATTAAGCTGACACATTGACTCAGGGTTGGCAGTTAAATAGAGCTTAATTGTTTGAGGAGTAGGTGTCATCATGGAGTTTGTTTTACATCTCTGGTACAGGATGTACATCTTTGCAGTCCTTGTTAGGATTTTCCTTGGTTTGTACAGATGGTCTAGCTGCAACTGTTTAGTTTACAATCACTGGGACTGAATATAATGCCCCAGCTTGTTTCCACTTCAGTTAAACATTGGCGGATGGTTTAACTAGGAAAAGCTGTCCAGCTAGAAAGGGTACATTTTGGTTCAGGGGTAAGTCAAATTGTTCTTATCTGAACCTGTACTATGAAAATTTGGTAATTATGGTTTGTTTGACAGGTATTCTTCTTTGATATGAAGCTCTGCATTTACAAACAAAACTTCACATATTTAGCTAATTCATCAATTGCCACGTTCATATTTATTCATTATTATGTGGGTTGTCTGAATATTTAGCTTAGGCAAGGAGCCGCTACTCAGAGAGACATGTACGGGTAAAAGGCTCCGAAACATGTTGAGTAGTTACCCGCTGAAGATCCTTTAATTTATTTGGGCTGATACAGCCTATGTCAAAATTTTACAGAGGAACGTGTGCAATATAGACAATAGTAATTCCATATATATACAGGTTAGACAGGGACAGGTTAGCTTATGGAGAGTAAAGAGTTCGAACTGCGGAATAGGATATTGACTACTAGGTAGTGGTTCTGGGCAAAAAGACACAAATACAATAAGAATCATTTTGCCTGGAGCTATCTCAGCTAGCCATTGATCCCACGAGACTGGTGCATCTCTGAGTGGAAACCTGTAATGTGTTATTATAAACTATACAAAACCTATATAAAACCATGCCAGCACTTTCAGACCTGTATCCACTATCAGGGCAACCTTCCCTACTAAGCTCCATCTTTGACTCAGCAGGGCTCTTGACTGCTGTGCCCAGTGGCGCTACTTAATTCATAGCCTGGGGGCGACTTCGGTGTCTGACACAATATCCCTATTATGGGGCCCACCATCACCAACAACTGCTAATGTCAAGGCATTATATTTACATTCTTAGGTACTGCTCACACTGGGAAAAGTCCCATTATATGTTGTACATTACATTAATTCGACAAATTAACTTCCCGTTAACAATAAGTGCACACATATTTTGGATACTACTGCTTCAAAATATCCATACAGGACTAACCCACAGGCTTGGCTGCCATTTTGAAAATTGTGGATTCCGCACCCAATAATTTGTAAATGAGGATAGTAAAGGGGCGATCTTGGGGCGGTTATAATATATGAAAGCAAGAGTATATATTTTACAAATATTTCAGAGCATCAAAAATGGTATGATATATACTGTGGCCATGATACACTTTGATATCCAAATCAAATGTATTTTTGTGCGACTGTCCCACCCTTCATTGCATCATGTTCAAAATTGTGATCTCCACAAATGACACCAACGTGCATGATTTGTATTCCCAGGATATCGTGTCACATTTGGATTTGTAACTAACTGCTTCAGACACAGCCGAGCAGGCAGATTATATAGTTGAGACAGTAAGTCATGTTATGCCCTAGTAACTCAGAGAATGGACACCTGGAACCCAGCGAAATATGACGATAACGATCACCAAACAATCGGGCTATCCTGTTTCACTGAACAACTGTGGCTACGCAGCTATGCTGTTTCTCCGACTCAAGTGAACCCTCCCAGACAATTTGGAACAAAATGCTGTGTTTGAGTTGACTTAACCACAAAATAACTGCACACTTTTTCAATAAAATCTTTCAACCAGGGTTGATTAATTTTGATTTGGGAAGGGCGCCTAGGAACTTTTTTTGTGTTTCATAGAATCTATTTAGGGTCGGGCCTTTTCAGTTTGGTGGGTAGAGCTACCGGAACCATACTTATATTTCTTTTAGGCCTTAGGCAACTTTGACATTTGCACATTATGTCATTTAACGTCAGTTTAATTTGTTATCGGGGCACAGTCGGAGACACTTGTCTCCCATAAATAGCTTAGGAGTTGGACAGTTGGCTTGACCACTCAATGGATACCAGTCTACCAGTTCAGAAGGACTCTTTTGACAACTTTTTGAATTTTATAATCACAGAACGTGAGTGTGGAACAAGTAGGAGTGTAGATCAGGATGGTCCCAGTGACTTGCTCAAGCCTGCAGAGGCAGGGTCTTGGTGTTTCGTTTTTCTACTTGTAACCTGTGCAATAAGACCCGCTCTTCAAATGTACTAGCGTATCTTATCACGTCTTGCCTTCGTAGTTTCTTCTTCTTTTTCCACCGTGATAAAGGAACAAAGCCAGCAGTAAATTGAATTACACTGCTCTCTGCCACAGGTTTAAAGATATTCAAGATTTAATGTTCGAAATACTCCAACAGTTAAATGAAGTCATAATTAAGAGCAACATCTCACCCTCCGGACACACATACTGATTTGCTTATGTATATACATATATACATATATATACATACATATATATATATATACATATATATATATATATATGATAAACTATTATAAATACAGAAGTCAATCCAACTTCATTTTTATGTTTCTGCTAGCTTTGCGCCCAATGAAACAAACGTAATTGATGTAAAATTTGAATTTATGTTAATTAGGTATACGTCTGAACTTTACATATTGAAAAGCCACGTTATTACTGTAGGTAGAGATGTCCATAACAGTACACAAGTTTGCAGTATATCTGTGTCCAATAAAGCGAAAATTGAACTTGTAAAATTTGAAAACTGTGCTAAGATTACAAATTTCACCACTTTAACGGTATTATTAAAGATGAAGGGGCAATTTTAAATATAAAAGATTGTTGTCAATATACATTTGATTATCACTGAACAAAATCTTGTAACATTTTTGAAATTTTATCAATTTTCGAGGCAAGGCTCTGGAGCAAATCTTATTTTTTCTAGTTGAAACTAGAACAGTAAGCTTTTACTTTTTCAGCATAGACGTTTAGAAATGAGAACTCCTACTCTCGCTATGCCATCAACAATCTCAAACAGAACAGAACACACAGACGCCAACATAACAAATGAAACACATAAAAGTTTAAATTAGCCGGATACAATATGATTTCGCAAATTTATACCAGAAGCTGCTGCTACCTTGTGTCAGCTGAGAAAACCAAAAGAGAGGCCAGGCAAATGGCTTGTTCAAACCATTAACAGCTCAAACGTATATCTGTGTTTCCATATTCAACCGAATTCATGCACCATATTGTGTCCAATTTCCTGGCAAAATTACTGAACACATGAAGATCTGAAAGTGCATGGACATGTTGATACTTCCAAACGACAAGCCAACCACACCACATTGGCATAATTTTAAGCACTTAAAACAGCTGACTGCCCGGACTTTGGCCAAGATGTAGCGGTGGAATCAGGCTTTCTGCTTACATGCTCAAGAAAAAGGGATGCGCGGGACGGGGTGGGTGGGCAGGGGAGCTGAAATTGCGGCCGGAAAAGGTCCAGGAGCGTCTAAAATCTCATGGATCTTATGCATTTCTGCGGGACCAAAAGCAGTGTTATCTGTCGTAAAAATTGTCCTCATTGCTAGTGGGGGGGGGGGGGTTTCCAAAGGTTTCGGACGAACCCCTAATATTCATCAAAAGGTTCAACTTGGACGAGTTACAAAGAAAGAAAGAAAGAAAGAAAGAAAGAAAGAAAGAAAGAAAGAAAGAAAGAAAGAAAGAAAGAAAGAAAGAAAGAAAGAAAGAAAGAAAGAAAGAAAGAAAGAAAGAAAGAAAGAAAGAAAGAAAGAAAGAAAGAAAGAAAGAAAGAAAGAAAGAAAAAGAAAGGCAGAAAGAAAGAAATGAAGAAAGAAAGAAAGAATGGAATGAAGGAAGGAGAAGGAATCAAAGGAAGGAATGAGAAATAATAAAGAAAGAACGAAGGCAAGAAATAAAGAAAGAAAGAAAGAAAGAAAGAAAGAAAGAATCAAAGGAAGGAATCAGAAAGAAATAAAGGAAGAAGGCGAGAAAGAAAGAAAGAAAGAAAGAAAGAAAGAAAGAAGGAAGGAAGGAAGGAAGGAAGGAAGGAAGGAAGGAAGGAACATGATTCAAAGCACAGCTTTACTTACTAGCATGACAAGATACTTCTTTATTACCGTAATTGTTGTGTTTGAGCCGAACACAGCTAAACGATCTTCTTATGGGATCATTGTAAAATGGTCCAATCTTTTTGGTGCCTTGACCTTATGTTACAGCTTCCAGTCATCTTGATCAGCAAACGAGACAATGGCAGCCTTCATAGGCTACTTCAAGTCTTAACTGGTGTGTATATAGCTTCATAGAAGTGTACCTTCAGGGTATGAAGTTAAGAAACTCCAGCTTTGGAAAATTGTTTTAGATCGCCATCCGGCAGAGGGGTTTCGACGTTTTGAGTAAGAATACGTTCTCTTGGCCCTCAAGTTTTCACTCATAAAATTAATTTGCTGCATGTACAGTTCACAATATGACTGAGCAAAATTCAGTTAAAATTTATATTCAAATGGTCCACAATTTACAATTTGAGAAATGGAGGAAAATAAACATAACACAGTTTCGTTTTTAATAATTCAAAGAGTGCAATACAAATTCCTAATCACTATAGAGTTGTAAAGGCCTGAAATATCTCTGATTCAAATCTGAGAGTGGATTTGAGGACTATTCAATATCTAAAAAAAGGGAAAACAAAGTTTGGATGAAAGGATTACCTTTATAATGTACTTCGAAAGGCCCAGTAAGATTCTATACTGATCAGGGACCCCACTTCTTCGATTAAAAGACAGATCCGACATTGGTCTTTTTGCAAAGAACATCAATCTGGTACCCTTATAATAATAATTCAAAAGAGTTTGTTTTAAGTAGTTCCGACTTAAGTAGCAGTTGGGACTGAAAGAGTTAAAAGTTTACAGATAGCGTGTACTTGTAAGGGGGTTAAATCTGACAAGATTGAGTAAAATTTTTGATAAGCTTATAAAACTATGATGTTCAAAGGGTTCATCTGTTAGTTTCAAGTCAGAATACTTTACGTACCGTCTGTCTTTACACGCAGAGATCTGCTCACAGTTAAATTCACTGGCTTTGCAAAAACACAGGAAAAAAACACCACATAAATTCCACTACTACTAGTACTTATTTCTACTACTACTACTACTACTACTACTACTACTACTACTACTTAGTGCAGCTACTGAAATAAAACAAATTAATAATGAGGAAAAGAAGCGTGATTAACAATGAAGGAAAATGTTGCATCAAATGTCCATCAATTTATTACAAAACGTCAATGCACTCGATTAAGATAAGAATCATGTTTATGTCAACAAATGTAAAGGAATAACGATACATGTATTAAGTGTGTCATTAGGTCACAGATGTCTAATACTCAGATTGTTTGCCAATCTTATGATTAGAAACTTTATTATTGATTTAGCTCCATTACTAGTGGAGATTGACAAGAGTCGAGTGAGCTCATAGAAGTATAATCTGGTGTAAATAACAGTGTATGCGGATGCGCAGTCATCTGGCTATTAATATACAATTAAGCTTAGTCTTAACATATATGATCTATTTGGCAAACCTGATCAGAATAAAAACTGAATCTTAGGGGTTGTTTAAGATTTATTATTGTCTGTCATGGTGGCACGATCCTGCTTTGAAAAAATCATCGTAGCTTGATGAACCATGGTTGACAGATTACTGTGATTTTTTTACAAATGCATGTTGCCTCAAAAATCATTTTTGCTTATCAATTTTAATATTTTGCAAATGAAATTGGCATGAATTTTATTTTGAAGTGATTTTGAAACCATGGTTCAGCGATAATTACTTCACAGCGACAGTGATATGGAAACCATGGTTAAGAGTTATAAATACTTCACAGCGACAGTGATATGGAAACCATTGTTGAGAGTGATGAATACTTCATAGCGACAGTGATGTGGAAACCATGGTTGAGAATCATAAATACTTCACAGCGACAGTGATATGGAAACCATTGTTGAGAGTGATGAATACTTCACAGCGACAGTGATGTGGAAACCATGGTTGAGAATGATAAATACTTCACAGCGACAGAGATATGGAAACCATGGTTGAGAGTGAAAAATACTTCACAACGACAATAATATGGAAACCATGGTTGAGGATGATAAATACTTCACGCCCCAGTGGTATGAAAACCATGGGTCACAGTAAAAAAATTCCACAGCGACAGTGATATGGAAACCATGGGTCATAGTGATAGTTTAACCGCTACTGTGACACTGAAACCATGGTATAAAGTATACATCGACTGTGACATTAATATTATTTATCAAGTGAGGTATTTTACCAACTAATCTGGGACTGATGTTTACTTTACATAATAATCTCTTATAACTCCGTATGGTCTAGCTGCCAGTTTTTGTCTTTGATATGCGCTTTTATTAGGTCTTTAAGACGTGTAGACGAGACTCAAATGAAAGAATACTACTACGTGGTTCAGAGTGATAAACACTGAACAGCGACAGTGATAAGAAAACCCCTATTGAGAGGGATAAATACTTCAGACCCACCGTGCGTTTGGCGGTCATTAGCTATAAGTAAATGGTGTTGCATGTATTTATTTTAGGCCAAAAAGTGAAAATGCGTGACGGTATTATATTGTGACCGAAAACTGGGATAACTCAAGGAATGAATATATATTTTTTCGAAATAAAAGGATGTTGTCCTATATTTACTACACACTGCAAAACTTGATGAATACCCGAACATAATTGTAAACGTGTGATGCAATTTAGTTAAAAGATAAAAAGCATTATTTGTTTCTTTATGAATTTATTGGCCAGTATCTCTAGGGTCCCTCGGCCTTTGTAAACATCATCGCATGTTGAATTATGTTGATAAAATAGGTGAATGTATATAAGTTATGTTTTGAGCTGTGGTTAATAACTAAAACACAGCTTGTGTAACACAAATGTGGTAAACCGCAAAGTATGTATGGTACAGGCGTACATTAGCCCAGCAATATACCACGAAATATTAATAATACAGGAGGTCCACGTAACCCAGCAGTATACCACCATCTACTTATAATACAGGAGGTCCACATAACCCAGCAGTACACCGCCAAATATTTATAATACAGGAGGTCCACGTAACCCAGCAATATACCACAAAATATTTATAATACAGGAGGTCCACATAACCCAGCAGTATACCACCATCTATTTATAATACAGGAGGTCCACGTAACCCAGCAGTACACCGCCAAATATTTATAATACAGGAGGTCCACGTAATCCAACAGTACACCGCGAAATATTTATAATACAGCAGGTCCACGTAACCCAGCAGTACGCCGCGAAATATACGGGTTAAATTTTTCCCCTTTCATGGCACAAAAATTTTGAAACATTCCCCCAATGAAGATTAAGATTTTCTTCATGAAGCACTTTTTAAGCCAATTTTTTGGCCATACTTTCAACCATACCAGTTACAAATTCCCTGACGAAATATTATTTTTGGTAAAAAGTGCCCGAAAGAAGGATGGGGTTTCAAAACGTGGAGCTGCACACCCCTACCAAATGTTTGGAGAAGTACCCCCCCCCCCCCCCCCCGAGTTACACCGGTTCAATTGACCTTGTTGACGTTTCCAAAATGCGGTCAACATAGCCGCATCGTGCTGATAATTGGCTCACCAGACAGATATATACCTACTTAGAAGTCCTTGTATCACAAACTAGGAAACTGGCCCAGATCTGCCATTTGCATGTCCGGTTTCAATAGGACACTGGATTGGAGACTTCACATCGGTTAGTTCCACTTTCATACTTGCTGCTTTCGTTTTCATGACTTCGTGGTGGCAAATATAGTTGGAGACAACAATGACAGGACACAGCCCGCATCAAAACAAATAAATGTACCATGGGATGGCCACTGTTTTGTTTGAAGCCTTTTTATGTTTGTGCAATTATACCAGACCCTGCCCTCCCCATCCACCTGCACCCCCACCCCACCCCACCCGAGAAAGAAGACATTTCGAATCTGACAATGGATACAGTAACTAATGTGGTTGCTACCCAGTTAAAAGGCGGTTTTACGGTAAATAGAGAAGATATTAATAACAATGTAAAAGCATGCAGAGAGACAAGCAAACCACTTATGAGAGGATGTTATATAAATCCTTAAATTACCCAAGATTAAAAGAACAAACTTCAGCACAAAACCCATAACATGGTGAAAAATTATAAACCCCTTGAATCAGCCGTACAAAACAACAAACTGATGTACACGGTTAAATTAGCAATATTTTCAACGCGGTTATGTTGTGCTGATTCAGCACACATGTCTTTGAACATATCTTACGCCAGAATTATTGAGTAAAGTATATATTTCGCTAAATGACGTTCAGTCACGGCAGTTCGGTTTTCTTCCATTAGAAACACACTCAAAGACAACGCTGATCATTCTATTTGAAGATATCTACTCTTGCTTTACATGTATAGGTCCACCATATTGTAACATTTCTATTACTTTTGTAGCTTTACATGTATATGTGTATCACAATATAGCCTTTCCGGTATATTTGTACCTATTACATCTTCACGTCATGTGTATGTGTACTGCATTATAGCCCTACATTTACACTATGTTATAGATTTGCATGCACATGTGTACTGAATTATACACTTACCGGTACATTTTTATACCCACACAAACGTGAACTCAGAGCATGCACATCAGAGACGGGTCCACATAAAAATAATCCTCAAAAAGTGATACCCAGCTGCCAAAGTTTGGCCGTACACTTGAACTGAGTTGAACACAATCACTTTAAATTTACACTTTTGGAAATTGTGTGACAAGTCTACGGGGGAAATTATTTTAAACGTTAAAATATCTTCCAAACTCACAAAAAGAGAGAAAAAACAAAAGAAAAAACTGACTAAAAGCAAGGAAACAAAAACAAAATAAAAACAAACAAACAAAAAAAACAGAACACCAAGACAGGTCTCAAATAAAATAGATTTGCCATTGTTGTAAGGCTGCACATAAAACATACTTGTATAAGGTGGATGTGAAGGCGAGTTTCTTTGATTTGCCTTTCTGTGTCGACCGGGGACAGGCCAAATATTTAGTCTAATTTTTTCTCTAAAGGACGTTATATAAGACGTTATATTAGATAAGCCTAATATTACTCCGTGGGATAACCAAGATGACCATAACAGTTTTGAGAATATGTAAACAAGCCTAACTGCTGATATAGAAAGCAAATCCCGGAAGCTGCTGATATGGAAAGCAAATCCCTGAAGCTGCTGATATGGAAGGCCAGTAAGCTGAAAATATCATTTCAGGGGACGTTTGTTTAAGTTGACGTTTGTGAAATGCATTTAAACATTTCCCAAAGGTTATCTTTGTGACCAGTTTAACATGCCAAATCGTTTAGTCAGACAATTTACCACTCAAGAATATTCCCACAAAGGTCTAACATGAAAATTATACAAGATGTTGAAGACATTCAGAGCACGGGGGGAAAACAGATATCACGCTCAGCACAGTGATTAACTCGTTCTTGAGCTAATTACAACGAAAGTTGTGCCCAGCTAAATTATAAGAAATCCATATTGAGTTACCTGGTAGGAACACATTTCATTCAGGTTGCAGTAGGTCTGTGATTCAGGGATATGACCATGGTTTGGAATGACTCCTGGCGAACGTACTAAGATAAGACCACCAATGCAATGACCAAGTCGCATGAGCCGGTTCTCAGCTCGCAAGAATTTCAGATACAATTTAGACAAAGGCTTTATTTTTTTCTGTTGAATTTAAATGTAAAGAGAACTTTTGCGTGGATTTTTAAATCTGATTAGAACTATTGGTCTCTTTGGGTGAGAAAGCAATCACTGCCACGTCAGTGATGAAAGACGTTGTTGAAACAGCATGCCTTTGAAGTAGGATTAGGACGTGCAGTCATGCCATGACTTCGACTGACTGTGCGGCGTGTCTTCAACACTTTTCTTCTGATTTAATGTTAAAAACTCAAGATAGCATAAAGAAAAAAGGTACATGTAACAAGAGCAACCTAATGCACACATGTATGACCATATGGTTTGGCAACCACAGTGCTAATGGCAATGCATCAGGCTCATCGCTTGAGCGGACACAGCGGTGGCCATTTTTAGACGAGCTGTTGCCACGGCCGGTCATGTGACCACTTTCTCAAGCCCATCCCCTTCACACTAACAATAAACACTGTCGGCGTGACTGTCAACGCTCATCAAGAAGCTCTACTGAATACCCTCATTTCCCACATGATTATGCTGTGTGCATCGAACCCAAAAGGTGTTGGGAAAAGTTGTTTACTGACTCTCTAGTTTAGCGCTAAAAGGGTTAAAAGGTGCACTAAAATAGGACTATTGCCGGGCAGATACCATTGGACTTCAGAGCTTGTTAGATATATGCTACCGTAATGCAGATCAAAATGTTTTATCTCTGGTCAGCACCTGTTTTCAACTGAACCAAGATGGTGGTTAGGTAAAAATGATATAGAAACTGTAGATAAGCTTGAGAGCTTGGGTGCTCTGTTTACTAGTAATGGCTCTGGTGGTTGTCACGTGGACCGCCGTATGAATAGCTGTAGACGACCTTTCTACGCACTCGGAGAAGTTGGAATGGTCTACCCTGGACTAGATTCCCAAACAAAGTGTCATGTCTGCAACACCATTTGTGCCCCTGCTCTTCTGAACGGCATGGAATGGGTTAATCTTGATCGTACAGAACACTTTTAGATTACGTAACCCAAAGTGGGATGTCCCCAGTGTCTCTAGCGTTTGGAAGTCGGCCTAACTGCAAGCATTTTAACAGACAAGACGGCATTGTCGACTCGTTAAGATTTTTATTGCACCATGAAAATTTTATTAAACCGTATGGAGAAGAATATATGCTGGTATCACTGCTGACGAAAGCTTTTTAGTTTTAGGTGCATTTTGTTTTATCTTGCATTATCTTCTGTATATTTTACTTGCATAGTCTCACTGTGCTTATCTCGATGTATTATGTAGGTTTTACCTCGAATTCGTGGTTTTTAATAAAATTGTTATTATTATTATTATTATTATTATTATTATTATTATTATTATTATTATTATTATTATTATTATTATTATTATTATTATTGTTATATGAACACTCAGTGGAAATGTGATGAAAGTTCCAATCACATCTGTTGTTACACATATAGTGCATATAATCTCACATGAAGAATAGACAATTTATGTGAAATCTAAATGTTCTCTTGCCACGCCTACTTCCACTGTTCTACACTATGGCTGTACATACAAGTGTATTTCACTGCCTACATTAAAATGCCTTATCACTCGTTCAAATATTCAGTTGATATGATTGATCATCATATTCATCATTGTTACCATTATCACTTACAAATGTTATTATTTTGAAGGCAAAATGTCATTAACTGTCTGCCACACAATCAAGATATTGTTACACCAAAGTATTACCGGCAAGACCGTGTTATTGCCTTATGGAAAGCATAAAAGAAGATAGTTCTGAGCCACATACTGACAGATAGAAGAGTACTGTAGCACGGTCTACAGACAGGACAGCTCTTTGATACCTTGTATGCAAGTGCTTAACCCTTCAATAGGTACCACATATGTTCTTCAGAACCTAAAGAGTAAATAAGCTGAACATTTATTATCATCGATTTGCTGTATACAGTACACTTAAGTAGCTGATTGTATCGGTAGTTGTAGGTCACATGTATCATCTACATTTACTATACGTGAGAATTTAAAAGCAGTTACGCATGTACAAATGGGGTAAAATATAAGTTTTAAGCCTGCCATATATATTAGAAGTGGGTCTGTATGCAGTACACGTTGGAATTGCTGACCACTAAAGCGAAAAATTTACCGATTACTTTGTAATCGCAAAAGAAAATAATCTTTTTCAACTTGACTTGAACTGCTGGATCAGCAGAAACGATGACCACTGGGCAAGAAAAAAAAAGAGATGACACGGACCCAGACGATTAGTGAGGGTCGGAAACTCCCCGCCTACCTCATCAAGCTAATCAGCTGGATTTATCCATCTGATTTATCAAACAGTTCATGCAAAACTTATTATCTGACCCAAGCTGGCGAAAGCAGATAAACCTATGTGTTTCATGAAACCGAAAAAAAAAAAAAAAAAAACAACGGAATCATCCACCTTTACCTTTCTTAAAGCAGTTTCTATGCAGTCTAAAAATATCTTAAGTCTATGGAATATATAAGGACTACAAATGGACAACTTTCAACCACAAAATTGTCCGAGATCCACACAACTGGGCACCAGAAACATAAAGAAAACTCAAAGATTTCTTGCAGATACAGGACCAGAAGTCACTCTACTTAACATTGGTAACAACACAATTTAACAATGGGTGAGTGGACTGTTCTTTGCAAACCACCATTAAGTAAAAGGTCTCGTCCGTTTTTATTACAAGTTTGGATATCAAATGGTTCTGGGTGGGGCACGACTAAGTTAAAACATTCTACCAATTGATCTACGGTTTTATCCACCTGAAAAAATAAATATAACTAACGATACGTAATATCCTCAGGGATTTACTAATAATTGTAACCAAAGAGTCATCTTAACTTGATAAAGCAATTATGATAAACAGTTTCAGGTTTCATAAAAATCCGAAAATGTTTGTCGCTTCTGGATGTGATACGATTAACACTCTTCTGGCGTTGAAGCATAAGACGGAGCTACAGGTGTCCCAAAGTATAAGTATTCCCAATGAATCAGTTTTGCCTTTGCACCAAACATGAATTATTGATGTTTTCTTATCATCTGGTGAATAATTCTTTCAATTTTTTTTAACCCATTCCTACTCAGAATACGACTGAGTCAACAGCTTTGTTTGGCGCAAGTTGGGCGCATTGCGGCCAACCCGCGTCAAGGAAAAATATTGACCTATGGCGTGCCATCATTAACTGTCTTGCATACAAATCTCAGCAAAAATGGTTTCTTGTAACGCGAACTTAAAGTAAAAACGTTAAAGGAAGGGACAGTCTACATCTAGGCGCTTTCACATACACCCAGTGGAGAGTGTACATTTTGAGAGCGCTGGTCTGATCAAAATGAAACTTCCAGCTGCCGTGTAGCAATTGCTGAACAGGGTCTTACACACATCAAAGTGAGGACTTCTCAACATTATGTTTTCTATGTATCATGAGGAAAAAACTATGAAATACCTTTATAAAACTTTTCCAGGTCACACACATACACACACACAAACCAGTTAAAACTCTGGATATTTGTTTATTTCATTACGGCTATATTTAAGTAATGCACACATGCAGGGATTAGCTAAGGGTAGCAAATTAACCAGAAACTACTCGTGCGTTTGAATACCGCTTTCAAAATGACGCACCCTGCAGGTCTCCACAAACGGAATGAACAGCGAGACTCGAACTTGCAACCTTTGGCACCAGTCGCCTAGCTGTAAAATGCATGTTTTGGCCTGATCCTTACGTAAAAGTATTGTATTAACAGCCATACTGTTGTAACGATTAGTGAAATATTTTACTTGCAATTTCTTGCCATCCTGATGACGTTTACATAATGTTTACTTTCAGGACCATCACAAATTATCTTAGTAACCGGCATCATATCGGTGCTGGTGTTAGTAGTGGGTTGCGCAGGCAAACCCACATTGAGGCCTACCTGTGCTGACTGCAGGTGGAACAGCCCGTGTCAGTCCTCAGATGAGGGAGCCGGACGGCAACACTCACAGCAACCAATGAACGTCCTGCCAATTAACATCAAAGCCAGGCGGTTACGTAGCTACCTGACCAACGTCCGTCACCACTTGACACGCCTACTACATGTAAGTAGCTGCTGCGATCATTAAAAAATCCCATGGTTTTGGTCAATTTGTGGGCGGTGCCCACCAATAGAAGTGATAGGTGCCCGAGTATTACAAGATAGAATTACAATAAGTGATGCACGAAACACCTCACGGTAGGAAGAAATGATGATACGGGGAGAACTGCCATCAGTGACCACACTAGGTAGGTGTGGTCACTGATGGCAGTTCTCCCCTTCTCTGAAGGGCAAATACCGCTACGTCCGTGTATGGTAAATTAAAGCTGCTGTAAGTGTATTTGAAAAATTACACAAACAACTGGAGGCAAGAGATGCAAATATAGCGCCATGACGCGACTTCTTTGCACAACAAGAAAACAAATTGTGGATACGTATAATAATAGATACTTAGCGACAAACTACTCAAACCTTTGGATCCATATTATAGTAATGCAGTATTTGAGCAATATATATAAAATGCCCAAGTGAATACATCGTCAAACTGTCTCTCAAATATGTTCAAATAAGACACAAAATAGTTAACGTTCTACAGGCACACTGGTTAAGTGGGAGGGGGGTAGTGTGTGTGTCGTTCCCACTTTGTAACACCCATGACTTTTCTGCTAGGACTATTTATCTGTAAATTATTAAAATACAGGGAATTTCCTCTTATCATTTCTGTATTTTGAATTTTCCTCTCTAAGACACGTCGATTCCACTCTCCTGATGGATGGAAGCAAATGAAGAGGCTCATTGCACAGTCAGAACCTGACACCGAGTCCAAGGGGCGTTTTATTATGGTACGTATGCAGATGATAAAAACGAGTCCTTTGTCCTCACCAGGCGACCCAGCCAGGCGATAACCATGGGCATTTTAAAATGGACCAGGGCATTCAGGTTGAGTGTCTTTGCAACGGATCTATGTTGGAACTACTTCCCTGCAACTGAGACACTCAAGTTGGCTCTCCTCGTGAGATGTAGCAGAATACCCTGTCTCATTTGTGTGTGTGTGTGTGTGTGTGTGTGTGTGTGTGTGTGTGTGTTTTGATTTGGGTTTGGTTTTCTTTTTTTGTTTGTTTGTTTGTTTGTTTGTTTGGTTTTTTTTTTTTTGGTTTTTTTTTTTTTGGTTTTTGGTTCTTGGTGGGTTTTTTTTGGGGGGGGGTTTCTAGGTTGTTCATTTTTTTAACGCTAATGAATGAATGACCAAGGCAAACACTTACACGGTAGAAGACATCACATTCTGCAGGATCAGATAAATAATCCTGGGAAAAATATTTACCGCTTGAAAGTTACGAAAATTAGTAGTTGGTTAAAGAGAATTCATTTCTGTGAAGAACATACGTTTTAAACATCCTTGAATTTTTATCACTGACCTCTTGTTTTCGCCGCCACCGTAATATTTTTTGTCATTCTTCAAATCATCAGAATATCGTCCAATGCTAAAATAGCTTTGCGATTTTTCGTACCAAATCGTGGTCCTGATTTTGCACAGTGCTTCCTAACATATGAGGGCCACTGCGAAATACTTATTATGTAACTTACGTCGTGAATATTTAAACCAAATAGGACATATGCAATGTCTATGTCAATGCATCGATACAACATGGATATGGTAAGGAATATACATGGGAGCTTATGAAGTAGCATAGTACAGAAGTAGGTAATTTGAATGAAACGAGAAAAACTTTAAACTTACACACCCACACCCACACCCACACCGACGCCCGTCCGCCCGCCCCCTACACACGTGTGTGTGTGTGTGTGTGTGTGTGTGTACTTACAATTGTACTAATTAAAAGATGGTAAGAGAATGCAGCGCCCTTGTAAATAAGTACCAAATAATGGCAGGTATGTTATTTATTATAGGGGATGCGAACAAACGTAGAACATTGGTACCTGGAGGTAGCTAAGGTAGCGTCAGCCATACAGGTGGCTCGACGGGCCGAGGAGGCCAACACAGTCTTCGCCATGCCCTTCAAGGAAGTGGCACGTATCAAGAAACTGGAGGATGACGGCTTATACAACGCGCTGTGTTTGATGAAGATAATGTTGAAAGAGCGTAAATTGAATGTTCCGGACGTCCAGCCTGTGCCCATCCCAACTGACCCAAGACAAGAAGATTGGTCATTTACTCAAGCTCAGATATTTAAGGCCAGCAGATTCATATTCACTCAAATACTCAGACAATTAAACGAAAAAAGTTTAAATCAGTGACAAACTTGAGATACCCTGCAATAAATGAACGCTATATCAATGTCACCAACTTTGAATCAAATGAATCAACGTTGGGTCAAGGTCACCAACGTTGATCCAGTATAGCGTGCCAGTGGAGGAGACTCTCATGGAAGATGGTTACGGTGATGAAAAGGTTATCGGGAAATCCCGTGAATGTGCAGATTATTCATTCATTCATTCTTTCTTTCATTCATTCATTCATTCATTCATTCATTCATTCATTCATTCATTTATTTATTTATTTATTTATTTTATTTATTTATGTGACTACCACGCCGCTTCAGGAAGAATGATATAGAACATACTCTGCAGTGTTTTTGTAATTGGTCGGAGTATAAAAATTTAACTGTGTATTTGTATGATAAAAGTAGTCACCCTACGTCGTTTGGATTCGTTTACTAGATGAGTGTATTTATTTATCGTAAATATTTGGCCTGTGTTTTTGTATAAATCAATTCGAGGGAACAGACTTAAAGAGAAAAGATTTAAGAAAAATCTCATAAAGTGATATATATGAATGTTGTAAATTTACTCATTTTCGTGTGCATATTTTTCACGTTTTCTTTTCATTTTATGTGTTTATCTGAAGTTTAATTTCAGTATCTTGTTCAAAGTTCTGTTAACCCAATTTTAAAATAATATTTCATTGTGAGCGTATTTTCACGATATTGGGCCATAAATGCTATAAGTGATAATATAAAAACAGCGAATTTAAAGGAATTTCCAGTATGGTGCGAAGAAGATGTATTTGCGTGTCTCAATACGACCAGAGCTTATATATAAATTTTTAAAAATCATTTACTAACAAGACGTAGTCCTACGCATGCTTTTTAACAGTGTTTTATTCATGTATCCAAAGTGTCAGTTTTTGCTAGTAACTGTGAAAAGTCCTCAGGGCTAGTAAGTCAGACAGCGGATAATATATCGGTGCCAAACCATGCAAAAACTGATAAGTAATTAAACTTACAATAATAAATAACCCCATGTAGTGTATTTTTCTATCATTTTTGCATAATTTATTTTCTCTTATCAGGAAATGTATTTTAGTACATTTCAAGTGTTTGCCTTTTATAAACAATACGTATCATATAATCTGTCACAGATTTGTACAAGTGTGTGTTGTATTCGTAACGAGTCATTATACAGACTGGTTTATCAGTATTCCAGCTATACATTTCGTATGTGGTATATTCAACAGCAACTTAATTGCGTATATGTGTATTTATTGTACTTGCTGAACCGTTTTGTTTCAATTTTTTGTGGAATAAAGATAATTTAAGATGACACCATTGAGTGATAATTTTTTTAATTGCTGTAAAACTAAGAAAAAAAAACTTTTTTGGGGAGGGGGGGGGAGTTATTG
This sequence comes from Hermodice carunculata, assembly GCA_964020975.1. NCBI lineage: Eukaryota > Metazoa > Annelida > Polychaeta > Eunicida > Amphinomidae > Hermodice > Hermodice carunculata. The sequence goes on along the minus strand of OZ026616.1, from coordinate 49,079,631 downwards.
CCCTTGGCTCTTGACTGATTCATCCTTGCCCCTTTTGTTACATTTGGTGGAGCCAATCATCACAAGTTAGCTGCATGCCAAGCATGCTCAATCAACAACGATTTTGTTCAGGAACAGTCAGCTGCACGCAAAGCACGCCAATGATTTTATTAGCGACAATCAGCTCTTGAGCTGCACGCCAAGCACGCCAATCAACAACGACTTTTATTCAGCAGCCATCAGTTGCACGCCAAGTACGTAAATCAAAACGGTTTTGTTTTGCAAGTTAGAAGCACCTCTAAGACAAAGTTAAGAGCGATTGACATGAGAGGAAAAATGTAGTATGATTACAAAAAAAAGACATTTTCGCAAGGCAATGATTGCAAATCACTACCAGTCAAATCAAGGCACTTTCACAACTTTTCGCCTAAAGTTTGCCTGCTCAGCGGATAGACGGCCCTGGACTTTTGAACTTCAACTTAGACTCGGGTCCCAGATCTCCCAGGTTCCACTGTTGTTTGCTATCTATTATCTAATTGTTAGGTTGAAAATCTACAAAACTATTAGAGGAGAGGTGTCATTTAATCTTCAATTCATAGGTTCATGCTACAGGTGTATCCAATCAGTAGGCCTAGAAAACAACAATTGCAGAATATAAATTTACGTTAAGTAGGGACACTTTATTTTTTCTAGATGGAATACCTTCAGTAATATAATACACACAGTTGCCATTTCAATTTCCTCTTAGAGCTTTGTTTTGCAGGGGCATCCAATAACCTACCAACAAAAGTTTGTAAAATTTACATTTTTTGCTAATTAGGGACACTTCAAAAAAGTTTATGATTGAATAACGTCAAAACTATGATACATTGAAGTGCCATTCAAATATGAATTAACAAATTTGTGCTGTGATGTATGCAATGAATCACAAACAATAATTGTAGAATTCAATTCATGCTAATGAGGAACACTGGTAAAAATAAATGTAGAATTTCATCAAAGCTATAACAGACTGAGTTGCAATTCCAAGTTCATACCATAGGTTTGTGGTATGGGTACATCGAATGAACTATGAAAAAAAACTTGAGCATTTCAACATCTTTAAAAACTATTATAAAAAAAGACGCCACTCCATCTCCGTGTTACGTGCTACAGGCACATCCAATGACAAGTAAACAAAAGTCGTAGCATTTTAATTGATACAACTGTTGAAAGACACACAAACCGATTTGCTATCAAACAAATCTTTTGTGTTAGTTAAATATCGTAACACTAGGGCACCTCTGATTTCGGCGGTAGCCTGTTCCAAATGATAATAGAAGTTCTTGACAAAGATTTCTGGAGTAGGGTAGATTTTGATTTCCTAGTATGATCGTCAGGTTGTCTGGTTTTGTATTTACGTGCTTGAGATGATATTATGAATAATTTAGATAAGCCATGTCTTTGAAGTGGGGAAGTATTTCAGGGCATCAAATAATTCAGATTTTCTTTTGTCACTGATAAATTACGTTTGAGCATCATTTTTAAGCCTATTCTCTCACCATATGTATGTTGCTGTACGTTTTAAAAACTACGTCTATATTATCAGACAATGATTGGCTCAGTGCATAATAATACTGCTATTGTCTTTGTAGTGCCGTCACTGGTGCTCTGTATAACATCAAATCGTTGAGAAATTTTGCAACATAATTATCCAAATGAGAATTCCAAAATGATGCTCGATCGAATCAGACGCCCATCGACTGGATTACTGGTCCACATTTCACGTTTTGAACTTTGCCAGAAGGGACATCAATTGTGGCATATAACTTTTTGGGGGCTAATTGCCAAAATGACCAGACAATTTAGTGTCAGGCTTTTTTTGTGATTGTCACGACTGAGTCAAGGCCAGTTTTTTGGTTCAAACCTCTTCTGTTGTCATTTTGTTGCTGTGAGAAAAGATGAGAGCAATGCTGTCTATACAGAGAACGACTTTTGTCTTGTTAAGTCGTAGAGGGGAATCATTTATATAAAATATTAACAAAAATGGGCCCAATATCTATCCTTTGGGGAACCATGAGATGTGTCTTGAAGCAGGTTCTGGTGTAACGCCAGTACAGTTGGCCAGCTTTTTCCTGCATATTGATAGTTACTCAGCCGTAAGGGCTGTGCATGGACTTTACCAATGCATGAGAGTTATTCAGGCAGGTCAGTAGCGTAATAATAGGTCCGGATTTGAGTTTTATTGTGGTATGTCTTCGTATATGAGGGTCACTTCCCCCCACCCCCACCCAATTTTCTCTAATTTGATGGCATGTGATGTGGCCCATCTTTATGTATGTGGTCGGGTGTACTTTGCCGCTCTTCATATTTCTGGTATTTTACTGTTTTGTAAGGGCAATATTTTGTTGCAAAATGAAGGCTGGGTGTCAGTTTGATGATCCTAATGCTGGGGCTGTAACCCTGGAATGAATTACTCAAATTTTAGAACCTGCTAGTAAAAATACTTGGAATCATTTTTTACAATTTGAATGGAATGTCGATTGGAAGTTAGAATTGGGATCAGGCTGATTTGTTGGGAATGCTAGTAATTTGAAAGAGATGTTGCTGGCCAGAGTAGCACCTTTACACATACTTAGGACTGCGGAGTAATACTATGTGTAATATTGCAGCGATCAGCATCACCCGGAGTGTAACGTGTTCAAGAATGTAACGTATTGATCATGATAAACCTACCGCTGAAAATGTTTGAAATGAAGGTGTTTAAAATTATGAAAATTCGGGGCTTTTGAAATTTTAAATCTTGAATATCTTCAAAAGTATAATAAATAGAGCTGTCACTCCAACTTCTACTGGGGGGGGGGGTTCTTGACCACTGCGCATCTAATCAGTTTTTATAACAAAAGTTGTAGCAATTTAGATTATGCTAATTAGCAGCATTTGACATTTTAAAACTTGTATATCTTCAAAACTATTATAGACAGAGATGTCATTTTAACTTCTAGTAGGGGTTGTTGACCATTGCACTTGTAATGAATCTAGAACAAAAGTTGTAGCAATTTAAATTATGCTAATTAGCAGTATTCGAAATTTTTTAATCTTGAATATCTTCAAAGCTATAACAGATAGAGATGTCATTCCAAGCTCTACAAGGGGGTTGTTGACCATTGCGCACCTAATGAATTAAAGATAAAAGTTGTAGCAATTCAAAATATGCTAAATAGCACCATTAGAAATTTTAAATCTTGAATAACTTCAAAGCTATAATAGATAGAGATGCCATTCCAACTTGTACTCCTGTGTCATGGAATAGTTGTACATTGCCATACCGATATGGTTTTGAAGACACACACACTGATTTGCTATGCAACAAATCATCTTTCCTAGTTTTTATCATGTGCTCTTATCTTTTAATATGACTGTTATGTATGCGTATTGTACTTCACCTGTGTGTATTGCAGCCAAATAAACCACTTTTCAGTCCTCAGTATTGAAATGGGTGGCATTACTGCCAGTATAACGTGTTGAAATGGGTAGAATTACTGTGTCTTTCACTTCAATGTCGCGAATAAGAGGCTCATGGGCTGTAACTGTTTTTGTCTGAATGAGAATCTTTTTCAAGTTGTCATATAGTTTGTCAGATTCCTCCAAGTTGTTAAAAATGGTATCACTGAATATATTCCATAATGGTAGCTCGCACTGCAGTGTTTGCCCAATTACTGTAATTAGACGGTAAAGTCTCCTCTACATCGCTAACCATGGGTTTTAGCGGAACTTTCTCACTAAGAGCATGTCTATCTTGCACCCTCCCTTTTATACCCCCAAGGGGGTGGCATTGTCTCCACATACACGTTAATCTCTGGAAATGGCTCTATAACAAAACGGTTAGCACATATTTTGAATGAGAGTCCAGCAGTCATTTTTTCAATGAAATGTTTCAATAACGGGTGAAAAGTACAAACTTGTTGGGAAGATATGCTCATCAATGAAGTTCTTCCAGTTCCTTGTATTACAAAATCGAATTTGAGCTTCACTCAATGAATTTTCTTTTGTCAGCACATTAATAAATTTGTTCCTTGACAACGGAACGGCCACCTCGGAGCAGGGTACATCTCAGTATATGGCAATGCATGTTAATAGCACACCCAGTCTCCCTGTAAATATCATGCTTATTTTGGCAACCTAAACATCAAACATGGAAGTCTTTGAAAAGAACACATTATCATCGTTTGTTTGATAAATTTTGAATTTTAACTGGTCAGGAAGTTTTAATAGCGGGCTTCAGCGAGCTCTTACCATAAACATATCTGAATACATGTATAGGATTTGACAGAACGGTAAATTATCCAACCATAAGAGTACTCAGCATCTATCCAACGAAGTCGATTTTCTCCGTCATCCCTACTGCGCATGCGCATATGGGCGCAGCCATTGCGTTTTTTAGGCATCCTGAGTTATTTTCGCAGTTCTATTTACACCAAAGTCTCAAACTTATCGGCCTTTACGCAAATCATGTCAATAATTCATAACTGGGCTTCAGAAAACGTAGTCGACGGAGTGTAATAAATGATAAAGATTCCCCAACTTGCATCGTTATCACTGCTTGGGGCCTTTCAGATTGCAACTTCCAGTCACGCTGATCCCCCAGGGGCCCCCAAAACGCCATGTTGCCAAAGCCTGCTCAGATTTGGTTTTATCGCTTGACAATCCAACAATCACTCTCCGCATGCACTACGTCTCTGCCATTGGATGCGGCACTAGTTCAATGGCGATATCAAGATCTTGGGAACAATACTCAAAGTTGTGGAACAGTGTCTAATAAAAGAAAGGCTATACGGCAGATAATTTCGTTCAGTTGTTCAAGGTAGTACGGCCTCGCCCCTCTACACTGGTTTACTAAATGGCCGCTAGAGGGACCTAACGACCAGGTGCTGCTGCCTGATCCACCGACGTTATTGTTGATACTTTGTAATGCTGACGCTCGCATCTTAGGCTATGCCTGCAACATGTTAATTTTTGTGTAAACTGCTTGACAAGATTAGGACCACCACTAACTTGGTTTACTGTGGTCACCAAATAGTGAGAAGATAATGAAATTGACGGGTTTATGTTTTCCTACTCCGATAGTGACTTGGCAAAAAATGTACGATGACAGGTGCCGATTGTCAAATTGGCGCCTGGCGACCAACGTTGGGCTCACGAAGTGAATAAACGAGGTTTCAACATGGAAGAAGAAAACTATTTTCTCCCTGCATGGTTTCAAGGGATGCATTAATCTTCATTCAGAATCATGGCATTGTAATCATTATAAAGCCAAAAAAGCGTATTGTCTAATACTGCCCAATCCATGACGTTTGAACTGATGATCAAAGAATTCGATTATTGTGTAATTATGTATTTTATTTGTAAACAAAAATACAGTTCATGCATATTGGTCTATACTTAAAGTTTACATTTGTAATACACATTTGCATAGATTATTTTTTAAGAAATGCTTACAAAATGTGCAATCTGATACCCTCTTGTGAACCGGCGTACAAAATTCTTGAAAATTATTGTAACGATACGCAACTGGTTCTTACCAAATCTGGCCAAATGTACAATAAATAAAATGTATAGTTTTGTGGGTGAAATGCAAAACAGTTCATCTATGCAACGTAAAAGTCGCGGGACCGTTGCACACGGCTCACCCCCCACTCCCACCCCCACCCCCCACAACTGAAATGCGGTTATTATTACTAACATTTCTAGTAGAAAATGGAGTTTGTCAGTGTAAACGATTCAAAAATTTCAAAAATTTAACGGAAACATGGTCTGAACTTCACAGATACTTTTACGAAAAACATGTGGAAAGCAAACCTCCCAAGCCGGTTTGGAAAAAAGTTTCTCAACCAACAAGTATCCAGACACAGAATGTAGCCTCCTGTATGTTTGACTTTTTCACGTGATTTCAAATCATTGTACAGATTAAATCAACAATTGTTTCACAAGCTAATAATAATAATAATAATAATAATAATAATAATAATAATAATAATAATAATAATAATAATAATAATAATAATAACAATAATAATGATAATAATACTAATGATAATAATGATAACGATAATAATAATAATAATAATAATAATAATAATAATAATAATAAATAATAATAATAATAATAATACTAATAATACTAATAATACTAGTAATAATAATAATAATAATAATAATAATAATAATAATAATAATAATAATAATAATAATAATAATAATAATAATAATAATAATCCTGTGGCTTTCCGCTTTTCTGTCGCGGTTTTGTACGGGAAAGACAGGTTGCCTAAGGGAAAACAGAAGGAGAGAGAGAGACAAAAAAACAATACTACATATCAGCAGCCTGCACCGTATCGTTACCAGGGCCAGAGCCGAGGCAAAAGGTCCAGCACAAACTAACTCACAGCGGTAGTGCAGACATGAAAGCAGTAGAAAAAGAAAAAGCCTGAAATGGTGCTAAAAGCTCGAAATTTTTGTATCTTTAAAGAGAAATATACTGAGTTTATTTTGCTGAAAAATCTTGAATTCGGGTTTTCGACTGAAGATTCTCATGCCTGGTGGTGGGTTCGAAGTCTTGGTTGTATCTCACAGCACTCATCACTTCTTTTCTTCACATGTACCTCCCCCTTGTACCATATCCCCGTCTCTAAGGCTGAGGCATTCCCCATGGTCCCAGCCACAGGAGCCCTTACAGTGGCTACCGCCATTTGCTCTGCTGCCTGTATTCTAAAAATTCTTGTTAATTCTGTTCCCTGCTGGCTCTATCATTTCTTTTCTGCAAGCATACTACAAGGTAGTCATGTAGAGTACTCACGCCTTTCTGTCCCCTCAGACGCCACCCATAAGTTCAAAAATAATATCCATGCTGCAGGGTTTCTTTCTTCTAATCGCTGAACTTCTTATTTCTCAACAATTACCGACTTCATCATGCCGCTTTCGGAAAAAAATATTCCGTCATCTCTCTAAATGCGTTTCTCTGTGATAGCCAATGATCTATTGTTTTATTTGCCTCTTGTGCACAGATCTTACACTTCCCATTACCACCTTTTGTCTATTGTCTGTTTCCTCTTTTCAAAGCTGCCCTACTTTGAAAGAGTGTCCACCAACTTTGTTCAAAATAGCCACGCTCCATTGACTTTTTTTTCAGTATTTTTTTGGCAAAATCGTCAAAATTATTTCCGAAACCACCTGGCCTCTAGATTCGACATTGCACCTAGTGATACGTCTGGGGATCCCTAAATCTTAATCTGTTCAACAGGTGGTGCTGAAATCTTTTTCTATCTTTTCCTACAAATTTCTGTTTATTTTTTCTTTTTTTGATTTCTCCTTCAACGGCTTTTTTTTTCAGACTGTTCTGAAACTTGATGATAGTGTAAGTTCTGGAAAGGTCAAACACAACTGCTCACCAGGGAATGATACTCCCAATCATTTGTCGGTTAGTGTATACATTCTTATCGATCATTATGTAAGTCAATGGGGATTGCAATAGTAATTCGCTTTTTGACTTCTCTAAAACGTCAGCCAGATTCACTTCAAACTTAGTGGGGATGTACCTTGGATGGATCTCTACCAAGTGTGTCCAAACGGTCACACTTCATTGAATTGGACTAAATTATGAATTGTTCAGTCCTCGGTACAATATTTGGCAAATGTTTCCAAAACCGTTTGGACAGTTGCTTCGAAATTACATAGGAGCAATTCTGGGGGACCCAAAACCTTCAAAAGGTTACGCTGAATTTTTTTCGATTTTTACTTTTATTTTCGACAGGTGGCACAGTATTTTTTCTGTTTTTTAACGAGTTTCTGTGTGTTTTGACTCTTTTTTATTTCCTCCAAATCGTCACTCAGATTGTTCGGAAAAGGATGGAACATTGGTATGTGGAAGTGTCAAATAAAATGTTTACTATGTGCTGGTTGTCCGGTCTCATGATTAAAAGTAATTCTCGAATTATATGCCGAATAAAATTTAGCATTTTTGACACAGATGAATGTAAGGTGCAATCTGTTTCTAGTTTGCAGATAAATATATTTTATTTCGTTCCCATTCCAGTAGATCCCTTATGTAAAATAAATTTTTCAGTTTGGGTTCTTGTCGGTTGATACATTCCTTCCTTTTAGTTGCGGTATAGGTCAATGGGGACTGCGATGGTAATCCACATTTTTTACTTCTCCAACAACGTCAGCCAGATTCACTTCAAACGTGATGGGAATGTACCTTTTGTGGGTCTCTGATCAGTTTTGGTCCAAACGGTCACTCTTCAATGATTTTGGGATTTTTAAATGAATGTTTTGTTAAATTTTTGCCAAAATCCGAATTTTGGTTGCATTTGTTCTAAATTTCAATACTTTGCATCCCAACCACCTTTATTTGCAACAAACGTTTATAAGCAAAACTTCACTCATTTAGCCAATTTATCACTTGTCACGTTCATATTTATTCATGATTATGCAGGTTGCCTTTGCTAAATATTTAGCTTAGATAAAAAGCTGCTACTCAGACAGACATCTACGGGGAAAGGCTCCGAAACATGTTCTGAATTGTTACCCACTTTAACAGATTCGATCCAATGCAGCCCAGGTCAAAATTCTACAGAGGAACGTGAGCAATATGCACAATAGTACGTCCATATTTATATAGCTCAGACAGGGACAGGTTAGCTTATGGAGTGTCTAGAGTTTGGACTGCTGAATGGGATAACGTCAACGAGGAAGTGGCTCTAGACGTAAAGACTCCAGTGTAAATATATATTTTGTAAATTCAGAACCCAAAAGTACTATCTTCCTCTTCAGTACAGTTGGGGTGTACGTATTGTTAGTGTAGAACCCCAAAATACTAGGCTTTCAATCATCAAAGGCTGGAGGCCGGTTGCTGAATACAAATACAAACAAGAAATGTATGACAGTCATATATAATCATATGTTCCCTCTGTAACCAAGTATATAAGTTAAGATGAGGTTTTATCTTTTTTTCCAAACCCTAATACCTTATAAAACAAGAACAATATACAAATGAAAATATACATAAGTGGAAGTATTCAGGCAGATGGTTGGAGATTATCGCAACTATCATGAGGTTGTGGTTGAAGGTGCTACACTCCTGGCAGCAATTCCGACCAATTGCTGTATTATATGTAGGTTTCTTCCCTCTTTTACCACACAATATCGGCACACGTCGTGAAATTGTCCGTTTACATGGGAATTCAGACACAAAGAAAGTAACAACATACTGTCTCTGTCCCAAGTGAAATAAATCGTGAGTAAGTGTGGATTGACTTATAGTCCTAGCATTTTCCGTGAAACATTATGTATTTCTGATCGTTTTAGAAAGACTTTGCACACAAATCTTGCCTTGCAGAGTTAACCCCATTTTTAACAAGCAGTAACGTGCTTGTAATATCCCTGTTCGACAAAGAAACATACTAGAAACAATTGTGATACTGGTGAAGTGGCAAAATATTTCAGTTTGTTCTCGTCATATGAGCAAAGGTTGAGACCTTATTCATTTCACCATCCCTTTATTTCTTCAAGCCCAATTTGCTACGTCTTGGGCAGTCTATTTTAATAAAGCTTGCCTGATCCGGAATGTATTTGAAATATATCCTCACGGAGTGAGTATATTTTAAGTATATCCGCCCGACATATTTGAAAAACCCGTGACATCAGAACTTCGGAGTGAAATGTGAAAAAAAAAATTGTCTGCACTTTTTATTGAAAAAAAAACTTTCTTGGTGAGCAGGGTATGCAAAATTGTGTGTGCCAGAGTCCAGCGTATAATCCGTCACACCACCAGATCTGACATGTTCAGTTCTGATTTCATCTTTAATGGCAGCTTGTTGTTGACCAACACTAAGTGGGGCAGTACACGTAACACAGCAAGGGTCAAGGTTACTACATTGTCAGAGATTCTTTTTGCTGTGTTTTGGTTTATCCTCATAAAAGTTCTTGAAACGTTTCTATAGTTTTTATTGGTGTATATTATTAAGGTATTGGTACGTCAACTCCCTTGTAACCAAGTGTATGGCAACAAAAAGGGTAACGACTTTGCAATTTTGATATTGGAAGGATTCGTGCAATTTTGTTGAAACGGGGTCCAATTGTTATTTTTGTATATCTATGGTATTATGATCTTTGCTAATACATCTCGCTACTCCACTATGGCAAAATAGCGTTTGGAGTCTATTTTTTTGGTACCCTTGCTTGGGCTACTGATATGAAAACGTCGCCAATTCTTGTGATTTTAAAGTTTTTCTTCATTTTTTTACCTGGTACTACAGTTTAATTTATATATAATATATATTTCATACCCTTGATTAGGCTAAGGATATGAAAACATAGTCGGTTCTTATGATTTGAAAGTTTATCTTCCCTTTTATTTTCACCACAGACTACAGTGTAATACACATATAATCAGCAATGGTGGGGGGGGGGGCATATATACATAAAAAACAGACTTAGGCAGACCGCAGACTTAAAGGTTCTCTTAATTTATTATGTTCAAATTTGATGCATGGGTGACTCACGGTTTGTTCTCACCATACAGTGCGCATTGAAAGAAATTTGGCTGTGAAAATAATATTTTTATTCACATTCTAATTAAAAAACTCACTGCGCCTTCAATCGTCGCTTTCCAATTCACTACCGACACCCACAAGGCACAAAAGGCTAGTGGCGTCACAAACGCGAGACCGCTAGCTGACAGGGAAGACGCCGACCATGCTAACGAGCTTTGGCTGTCAAGTGTCATTTGGTTTAACATATTTTATTCAACCTTCATCAACAGGATTAAAATGGTATGTAGAAAATTCATTTTCGTCCCTGTTCCCGCCCAGGATGGGTTGGTGAGTTGCTGTAAATTGTAGCAATACAAATAATACAGCTTGTTTACATTCCCCCTAAAGATCTGAAATTGCGGAGAGCGTCAAGATTTACGAAACAACAGGCAAGGCCCCGGGAACCGACCTAACCAATGTGGCGAACACTTTGGGGAAAGTGACTTTGGTTTGTCAAATATGACGATGTTTAGGATGGCTTTGGCAAGAAAAAACTACCGCTGTTGCCAACTGCCGTCCCATCGGTGGAAAATGGAAGGATTCATGGAACTGACCAAATTAGCATTACTCATGAAACCAGGAACAGTGATTATTATTATTATCATCATCATCATCATCATCATCATCATCATCATCATCATCATAATTATTTGTTTGTTTGGTTGGTTTTTTGTTTGTTTGTTTGTTTTGGGGGGGGGTTCGTTTGTTTTTTTGTTTTTTGTTTTTTTTTTTGTTTTGTTTTGTTTTAGAGTATTTACAAATCAATCTTCAGTACGATTCTGATTTCAAAGCTTGCATTACAGCAAAATATAAGTGTAGTAATTCTATGACTCTTACAATGAATCACATAATAAGCAGTTGAGTGTCACAGTGACAACGCCGGTCTGGGAGCTTGTTACAATGTAACATAGTAACAAAACTTTAGTGTGTTTAGCCATTTTGATTCGATTAATGGAAAAAAATGGGTGGAAAACATGGACAAATGATCACCGATCTTGTGCTATCCCCAGGTCCAGGGTTGAACAGTCTATACGAGGTTGAGTTAGGTCGCCACTGTAATGTTTATATCAATTACTACTGTATATTACGAGGTGTTTAATCCCATAACCAGATAACACTAGTTTGGATAGCTACCGCATTCACGCCCCATGTACGCAGCTGCCAAGACCAGTGGGCGTTGCCCTTTCATTTTTTTCAGTCATGTACCACTATTTGTGACAGTCCACGGCCAGCTCCTAGTAATCGGATGTACAGAATTCCATTCCACTGTACCTTTGTCGTTAATATGGAACCAAAAAATAAGTCAGTCACAAGAAAATATTTAGCATTGTTACACAACGGATGCAATATGAAATAAAGGATATTATTAACACGTGCACTGATGACAATGTATACGGAAACGTAAATTACTGTCCTCCAAGGATCGTGAGTTTACTACCGGGTAGGAGTTATACTCATATTGACAGCTATATTCATTAATACAAACTTATGTTTAATCATCCGCAGACTACACATATGAGAAGGGAAAATTAACTGTTTGTTTAGACTTTTATATACCGTAGCCGTAGGCCGTAGCTGTTTCCATGAATGTTAGAATTTAAAACACTCCAAGATCAGGCCCATCCTGACGCAAATGCCAACTTATTGCATTTATGCTTGCTCTTGTGAAATGAAATTTTATAAGTTTTGATAGGAAATATATCTTTTGCAACGAATTATCATTGTCCAGACGGCAAGTTGGGATCGTCTGGTTGTACCACGGCAGTCTTCCCGGCAGTGCTGGTGACGGTAGGGTTCTGGGCGTCCCCTCATGTGTGTCAGGCTGAATGATCTTTTTATCTGATGCTTCAGCTTTTCTTATTAATAACACATGTGCGAGTATACAAGAACAATGGCTTAATTGGCCTGTTAATAACTGAATACACAAGTCACGCCCCAGTGGTCTTGCCTGATGTCCTGCAAGGGTGTGGGTACTTTACAAAGAAATACACTGGGAATATGTACATTTTCCCGAAAAACTGTCCACAGAAACCAGGGATTCACTTTATATGAAAAATGCTGAAAAGAAAGTTTTAAAGGCACACTTAGTGCTTTACGTACTTGAATTATGAAATGCCCAGTCAATGGTAGATTACATACGATATTCAAATTTATCAAAGTTTGCAGGACTTTCAATTGTTCTTCATGTTCACTCATGCATTTCATGCAAATACACTATTCTTCTTCATCGTCATCAGACCACGCACATAAAAAACCCAATTCATACTCTTCGGAATCACTGTGCTCTGTTGTGTCCGCCATAACTCTTTGCAAACTGAAGGTACTCTGGCTTAGAACACATTCACCATGTAGTCCATCGGTTAATGTTATATAAATATAGGTTATAAAATTTTGGAGTAGAATTTAGGCAACAGTGCTGATAATTATCTTAGGAATGTACTGAGTACAAGAGGTGATGTTGCCAATTTTTTTGTGATGGTTTAGATGGTTCACTGGCCATTTTCCAAAACGGCCACCATCGAAGTTGCCCAAATCCAAAAAGTGCATGTAGCTTTTGAATGAGACATGGTATATGTATGATCTTGGTGTCAATTATAGGGTTTTCAAGCATGGCAGATCCAATAGTGCCATTAAAAAGACATTTAGAGGTAGTCTAAAACCTCAAATTTAAGATGGCTACCATCTGAAGTCTGTACACTGTAAATTTTTTGGTATATTACTCTTGATAGAATTCTCTCTCTCCCTGTCAAATATGGGAACACACAATTCACATCTCATGAGCACTTAACCAAAACACAATTCATCAGCTGAGCACAGGATCATCTACTGATCCTCTAGTTCTAGTGGTAGTATTGGTGGTGGTAATAGCATGCTCTTTCTCCGAATGTATGTATGTATGTATGTATGTATGTATGTATGTATGTATGTATGTATGTATGTATGTATGTATGTATGTATGCATGGGTCCTCACATACCAATGGGACACTCTTGGAAGCAAATTGGGCCCCTTCATCCAACACATGGCAAGAGCACCTTGATCCACTTTCTTGGAAGACCTTTTCCACACTGACATTGATGAGACTTCATCCATGCAGCACTCAATGGCAACCTCCACCTTGGTAGTCGATGGAATGGCTGTGGTTCATGAGCTAATGGCAGTGCGGGACTTCAAGAGTGGCAAAGTTTTTGCTAGAGCATATGCTAAACTTATTGATACAAAGGCTCAGGGGTGTGCTGCTGTTCGTGTCATCTTTGACAACTATACCCATCCCAGCTCATTTATGGAGAGCAACCGAGAGCAACAACCAGGCAAGCTCAAGGAAATAAGATCCTTCAAAGTTTAGGATTCCATTAAGATCATCACAAGTCCACGTTCCCTACAAGTAGTGCCACAAAGGATTTCCTCACACTTTACCTGGCTAAGTAACTTGTGGACAACAGTGAGATGAACATCGTCACTGAAACCCACAGGAGTGTAATGGTGAACTACGACTGCCATGTTGCCACCAAGGTGAGCACTCAAGAGGGAGCTGATAAGCTCATGTTCCTTCATGCTGTCGATATTGCAGCTTCTAAGGGCACTGTTTACATCTACATACAGGATATTGAAGCCCGTCTGTTGGCTTTCCATAGAGTACCACAACTTGGTAGAAAATCTGCACTGTTTATGGGTAATGAAGAATGTCATCAAATCATACTGTTGCAGCCCATCTATGATGCTCTTGGTGCTACGAACACAGCTGCCCTCATAAATTGGCATGCACTCACGGGATGTGACACCACAGGGCACATCAGAGGGAAGGAGAAAGCAACGTGTGAGAAAACCTTCATGGCTTCAAAATCGAGTGTAATTTCTGCCATCAGCAAACTGGATCTGGGTGATGAGCCATCAAAAGAGGTAGCTGATGGCTGTGATGCATTTCTATGTGCTCTCCTATGTCCGAGAAAAATGGAAATATTAAAAGCCAAAGGTCTGAGGTAGTTTCTGTTCAAGCAACTCAAACTTGACCAGGATGTGGAAAATCTTCCACCAACCCTAGGTGCCTGGGCTGAACATATCCGACAATTTCATTTGCAGGCAAACATTCAGGATCCAGTCATTCCTGATCCACTCACTCTGAGCTTGAATGAAGGTGATGGCAGACTACTTCCTTTGCTCTCCAGAGAGTCTCCAGCACCAGAATCTGTGCTCGAGTCAGTGAAGTGCGCCTGCGGTAGAAACAATAAAGCAGTGATGAATTGCTCCAGAGGGTGCTCTTGCAAGACTCACACGCTGGTTTGTACAGAACTTTGTCACGGTGGAGGACAAGACGTGATTTGTGCAAATACGTCTTCTTTACCCTCAAAAGATGAGGAAGATGATGATGCAATGTATTGTTTGCAATAAAAATTATATGTCCCGTCCATGACAAATTATAATTTTAACCAGAAAAGGACGTGGATGCCTCCACTTGTCATTGCCCCCATCAGCATTGAAAAGAATATGGCAAGTAACTGGTGTTAGACCTCAAATACTTTTTGAGATATGTGCTACACAAATGTGACAAGTCTAACGTCAAAGAAAAACATTTCCGAACGTTAATTAATGATTAATTAACACAAGATAATTAATCCATAGGCGAAAAAAACTGGTGCACACCTTCATATATTGATAGATGTGTCCACAAAGGCTCATGGTTGAACCTCAAACACAATTTGAGATACATGCAACACAAATGTGACATGTCTAATTACGAATGAACATTCTCCCCAAGTTAATTAATGATTAATTAACACAAAATTAATCCAAGGGAAAAAGAAAAGCCCAGGCGCACACCTTCATATATTGATTGATGTTTCCAGAAAGTTGCATGGTTGAAGATCACATTTCTTTTGAGATACATGCGACACAAATGTGTAAAGTCTAACGTCGAATCAACATTTTCCCTACATTAATTAGATTAATTAACATAAGATGATTAGTCCAAGAAAGAAACAAATCCCAGGTGCACACCTTCATATATTGACAAACTTTAATGTTTCCACAAAGTTGCATGGTCGAAACTGAAATACATTCTGAGATACATGTGACACAAATGTGACAAGTCTAACGTCGAATCAACATTTCCTAAGTTCATGAATGTTACATTGAGACAGTATAATCAACCCAAGAGATAAAGAAAACCCCAGGTGCATGCCTCTATTTATTGATTTTTTATTGAAATTTCACGGTTGTACCTCAAATGATTTTGGAAATATGCATTTTAATGTCGGGTGAATGAAATGATGGACAAACGGACAAGGGCAAATCTATGTGCCCCCCTCCCCCCCCCCTTGGTGGAGGCATTCATATTCCAAGGAGCCTACGTTTATTTTACAGTTTTATACTACTTTCTACTGGGCACAGAGAATATGAAATGGTTTGTTTTTGTCATTATTTGTTGTGTAGATATTTATACTTTAGCATATCAAATATCATGGATGGGACATTATGAACAAAGGACAAGATGTATATGTATTTTTATTAACACCATAATGACCAAAGTGCATGATAAACTATGTACCTATGTGCATTTGTGGTTGAAATACTTATTTTCGTGTACACGTGCTTGTACACATTCATATTGAGATATGCAAGGACAAAATTTCCTGTTTGCGACACAGGAAAGCTAGTTTGCATAAATATGGATTATTTTATGAATTTCATGTGTGAGGTCGACCAACTGAAAACAAAATTTATTCCTAAAAACTTAAAAATACGTTAGCTTTACAGTGATACAGTTGCGTGCATTTTCTGAAATACTTTTGCTGATACCCATGTCGATGTTATTGTGGATTGCCACCATAAGATGGTAAAAGCCAAACGACAATTACATAATGTGAAAGTAATAAAGAAATATTTAGAGAGTTTTATGGTGTTTCAGACTTTACAATGTGTCACATAACTTCGAAAGAAACTTCTTGTACAATCAGACACAAAACCATACATCACATTATGTTCCTTTCAAAAGTCATATCCATGATTTGGTATCGGACCACTGATGATGGTTATCAGATGACCGCCATTTTGAATTAAACTGATATAATGACAATGGTAAAAAAATCCAGGCTGGTACCGCTATGCGAGGCATGCTTGCAAACCCCATCATGCTAGACACCATCCTTCTACTACGCTACTGTCAAGAGTAAAATAAGGAGTTATGTTGTGCACACGTTAGATGGCAGCCATCTTTAATTTGAATACTCAGACTAGACACATTTAACATTGTTAACCCTGCTATATATGGTAATGCAGACAACAGACCATTCTGCAATTAGAGTGCGGAAAATCAGCACACATTTCTCCTTGTTTGAAAAGAAAGTTATTTAGGAGCCATATATCCCATGTTACTGTGTCAACCAATATTTTTTTCAACAAACAAAACTTAAAATGTACATGGCGTGAGGGTATGCAACATGAAATTGTTATTGTAGGGCCATGGAGTAACCAGTGTTTAAATTAATTAACAGACTAATGTATGGATTTTGAGCATGTTTCTACGGGGAATATAAACGTAGCATCGGAGCTTTGCTGTATTAAACATTATAATATTTATCCAAAAGTTATCTTAATTATAAATCTTGAAATCATCAAGTATTCATGGCAATCTGTATAGACACATACAGATACAAAGTATATATATATATATATATATATATATATATATATATATATATATATATATATATATATAAGCACAGCTAGTATATATTGAATAAATAAATAGAGAGGTCGCACATACGGATTGTGAAGATTAAATTTAAAGCCGTAACTCAAAAGTTAGCTTTTTTCCCTCGGCAGGTCCACCAAGTCAACGAAAACGGCTTAATAAAAATATATGTACATTTAAAATGTTTGGTGTGTTGCAAATATAACATTGAGGTAAGACGATGGATAGGACATTATAGATATATTTGCTGCAAGATGTTCAATTGTAGTTCCATCAAAACGAAAAACACGACAATGTTACTCCCTTGCGTAACATCAAACTTAAGTACGTCTACCAGATATATCGGGACTTCAGTCATTCAAGTATAATATTTCTAGCTATTACCAAAACAGAATGAAGATATGGCACACACTGCAGGAGACTTGGCTACAGCAATGACAGGAAAGCGACGATACTATGTGGAAATGGCAACAGAAATACAAAATATGTAGAAAGAGTTAACATATCGTCGAAACTAAATAAATATTTTTAAATCTGTAGAAGTGACTCTGCAAAACTTCTGATGTCCAGCGAAAACTGATTGGTGTCTCCATTTTTAAGGATATATTCTCTCTCTCTCTCTCTCTCTCTCTCTCTCTCTCTCTCTCTCTCTCTCTCTCTCTCTCTCTCTCTCTCTCTCTCTCTCTCTCTCTCTCTCAGAATATCGCTTCACTTTTAGCTCTGCTGACCAAAGGTCGCAGAGCTTATGCGACCGCTCATGTCCATCCGGAAACTTTTGCTCGTTAAGGCCACAACGTCCAGAGTTTTCAAGTTAACCCAATATAACTTTCTGGACTTATAAGGTGTGTAAAAATCTGGGCCCTTTTTGATATCAGTGGCGCCACCTACAATAATTGGTAGCATAGGGGGCAAAATGTTAAAATCTTGTGATCCAGCAATTATGGAGTGTTCTGCTTGTCCAAGTTTATTGTTTTTCTTCAAAAAACTCGAAACGTTATTACCAAATTCAAACAAACAGACTATATATGGACAGCTGGCTGTGGGATTCATGTTATAAACATAACAATTTTTTAATCCGAGCTGAAATAAAGGCCAAATGGCCAGTTTGATTATATAAGGGTCATCATGCATGCTCTGTTCACCACAAATTTTAGATAGTCCCATATTTGAGAGTTATATAAAGTGTATAAGAATCTTTGTCGACATCAATGTTGGTGGTGCCCCCTATAGTGTTATGTAATTTACAGGTCAGAATGTGAAAATGTTGTGACCACAATAACGTCCATAAATTTCAAGTTAGCCCAATATAAGGTCCATGACACATAGGGTGTATACAAATATAGATCCCCTTCAATATTGCAGGGGCGCCACCTACAATATCATGAAATATAGGGAGGTCAAAATATTAAGATCTTATGAACACACCCTGCCTTTATAGTTTTAGACAGATCTTCACAAAATTTAGTGGGATTGTGGGGGAGGTTAAAATCTAAATTTTTAATGTCACTAGTGGTGCCATCTAAAATTTGACAGAAATTATGAGCCAAAATGGGTATTGAGATATAAAATTCTATATCTGGAAAAATAATTGGATTAGAATTGCCAAATTCATAAGATGTATAGACCATATAATATGGATGTAAAGTTCAAAGAGGTGATTTTGTAATTGCAATGTGTAACTTGGACATCAATTTCAATGTCAGCACAGCATCAGCCCTATGAGCCTCTTGTATTACATAATATGGGTGACATTGATATTTTGTCCCGAGGTCACTGAGGACCTAAAGTTAAGGACTTGCTCATTTTTGTCTTGGTACATCCAACAACATTTCTCAATTAATTTACATAAGCTCTTTAATTATGCTCAGAAGCCACTTGAGGACTCGCAACTTTAAATGAAGAGGAGCAATATAGCCGTGGTGCACGTAAACCATTAGGTCCATGCTCCTTATGTCTAACTCTTTCAGTGTCACATATTGGACGGAGCTGTCTTAATCTCGCTTTGGGAGCGTTACACATTGAGGGCTCCACGAAAAACTGTTGACCTGGATTATGATATTCCGTGTAACTTGAGGTATGCTGGTACATGATGAAAGATCCTTTCACAAGGAACTGGAACCTAGCACCCTTCGTGTTAAGTTGTTCGACGTGGGTCCTGGTTGGGACTGGAAGTGTTACTATGAATAATGCGCTGTACCGACACAAATCTTCTATAGGTGAAGAATTTGAAAGCTGCTAGTCATCATCAAGCATGGGATAGCCAGAGAGAGAGAGAGAGAGAGAGAGAGAGAGAGAGAGAGAGAGAGAGAGAGAGAGAGAGAGAGAGAACAGATGAGAAATTAGACTTCAGCCTTATGGGACAAATGTAACGAAGATCAGTGAATATAGTTTGTCTCAAAAAGAAACTAAAGGTCTATGATTGATGTGGTGCAAGTGGTGGCTTTGTATTGAGCGAGGAAAGGATGTCTCAAGGTTGGAAGAAGGTTTGAAATGTGTCTACATTGGTGTGATCCCCTTACCAAAGGGGCGTGCCTTGTGTAGTATGCTGTAACTGGATTCTAATAAATAGTATTTTGCACATGGGCCATATGGGGACATTAATTATTTAATTATGTGCTAACCATTTCGCTGTTTCTATATAGTTTCCTTCCTCTTTAGATATACGGGGATGTTTTGCGGGACTCTCATGCACAAGCAACAGCCAGAAAACACACTATATACAAGTTGGGCCACCTGCACATGCAACACAAGTAGTCACACGTAGCAAATGTACAGTACCATTTACTGTTTTCTCATCATGGAACGTAGTTAATAGTACGTAAACGAAGTATAAACCGTACGGTAGAAAGTAGACATTGAATGTAAACATTTACCCCCCCCCCCCCAAAAAAATGCCAAAGAAAAGTACCGCAAAGTTATAATGATGAACTACAGGCCTTGCTTTAACCTTTTTATCGAAATGCTGATTATGTTAGCTAAACCAAGAGCAAACTTTACTTTTTTTCAAATTATGCTCAGCAAGTCTAAATAATTACGTTAACTACAATGCATCAAATTTGAAGAGTTATGAAATATCTAAGCCAATTTGAGGAAGGCTTGCAAAAGCTAATCAAATTCACACTTCCTTAGCCACTGGCCATTCAGCTTAGGATTAACGTTAACCCCCAGTAGGTTTACACTCATCGAATTGAATTACTTTCCAGGTTGTCCTTTGCGGTTTCCCGGGAGTTTTAAATTTACTTTGTTTCAAGAGACTGTGAACGTTTAGCCTTAGTTTTCTTCGGCAAAGGGAACTTACCAAAACCATAAAATATTGATGGCCATCTGGCGGCAAAGTGAGAGGCCACCAAAGCACCACTGGCAGGGAATGCAATGACAATGCCCAAGTGTGCTCCTCCACTGATCATGACAAACACCAATGCCAGCTTCACATTCTTTGTCTGATTAGCATATGACCAAGTCAAGAGCTTCCCTTGGCGTGGATTGGGCGCATTGCCCCCCATTCGCGTCAGGTGAAGCTGCTAACCTGAGGTATGCTATTATAATAAGTCTTATCTACAATGGTCTTACAAAAGATGGTTTAATCGACGAAAACTTCGAGTAAGAAATTAGGGAAACAACAATTTACATACGGGCAATTTCAGCGGCAAGTAACATATTAGAGATTTTAGCGGCAAAAATTTTATGTCAACTTTACTGTGTCTTGCGTAAGTTGACGTACACTTTTTTCATTTACCTGCTGATCCCGCGAAATGTGCTGCGAGTGTGAATCATGATTACAAATCCAAATTAATAACACCATGGCCTTTCTTGCACGCGCAGAAGTTCAAATATTTTCGCCTTCAACTGGCCGAAACCATTTGGTGGTTTAGTGTAATTATTTTAATTATTTGGATTGATTTCTAGTGGGAACAAATACAGTATGAAGTAGTAAGACAGTCTTTTTAAAGGGAATAGGTTTAAATCCGTAGGTCAAGCGTTGTACCATGTCAAAAGCTTTCCAAACAGCGTCCAGACAGAGCCGAACAAAGAAGATGCCTCAGCCGGCATCTCAAATCCCACCCCCAAAGTAGTTGTTTAATATGATCATTATCTTGGGGCAGAAAGTACTTAAGTAAATCATAGTGGGCTATTGTCGTGTGCACTGTGGCTGTTTGAACCCAACTTCACGGTCTTATGGTGAAACTCCGTCCGTGCATATTCACGGGACACTCCAAATATCGCACTTTCTCAGATCCTCTCGGGATATTCACTATCTGGTCGTATATGTTGGAATTACAGGAAAATGATATTGGCAATCGCTATTAAACGTGAACTTGTAGTTTTACAGGGAAATTTGAATTTATCAGCTGTTGGAATAGACAACCAAAACACATAGAAAGATGAAATTAATTACCGTAGAGAAAAAAATCACAATCCATGAAACCACAGTCACAGAAAAGGAAAGATGTATTCGCAAGCTACATGTATTTACAAAACCACGAACAACCATACTTTCAACTTTTTCGTAGAATTATGTGCATGGATCTTGTGCATATTAATAATTTTAATGTGTAGTTGTTGTACTTGTAAATACGTGTAATTATGTGTATAAACAATCATTGATAACTCTGACAGAAAACACCTCTTAAATTGTTCCACATGAAACTGCAAACATTTTGTGCTTAATATTAATGCTGAGTTGTTATCCTTAAGGTGCCAGTTAGCTGTGCTATGGGAGTTCCAGACTACTTACCTCATGGCATA
Source organism: Hermodice carunculata (assembly GCA_964020975.1). NCBI lineage: Eukaryota > Metazoa > Annelida > Polychaeta > Eunicida > Amphinomidae > Hermodice > Hermodice carunculata. Next base: position 49,057,645 of record OZ026616.1, on the reverse strand, counting down.
GGAAACCATGTAGCTACATACCCGAATGAATTACCATTCAAAGCATATTCCTCCAATGAAGGAACAATTTGTACATGCAAACATTCAAGACAGGGTAAGTTACTCCCCTGTGTGCAAACACCATAAAAACAAAGGAAGGAACAGAGAAACGAAAATTAGAAAGTTGCCCATGCTACTCTGTTGTTTTAGGTGTGTACCGATGTACCTTTCCAATGATTGAACCCATGCACAATATATATATATATACATATATATATATATATATATATATATATATATATATATATATATATATATATATATATATATATATATATATATATATATATATATATATATATATATATATATATACAAGTTTCAATTTGCAATACACCTCCTGTACTCTACTTCTCTTCTTCAAATCGTATCCGGAGGAGTTTCTCTTAGTAGTAGAGAAAGTCGCCGATATATGTCATGACAAGAGGGATGCTAATACACATCAAACCCTAGCGCACCAAGGCTTTTCAAACCATTGCTCAGTTTTAAAATAAACATCCTTCAAGAACCAACAAGTTCCCGTTTCTACACCATATAGATTCTTAACTCTTTTGTGCTTCTTCTCCTACTACATTGCTACCAGAAAAATAATCAGCTTGACATCATTATTCCTGTGATAGTTCTGGGCGTTATTCTTAATTTAACAATTGATCCCTTTTGGACATATATCAGTCAATATTTTTCTGAGATGCAATAACAAAATATCAGAGGCAACTTATGAAACATTTTTGACTGTTGTGGAGACTCATTATCAACAAGATTTAATATTGGCTTTTAGCTGTTGGTCTCAAATTTTGGTTCTCTCCATATTCACTGGCCAGCTAATCTTCATATTTAGAACTGTATGCCGATATTCTGTTTTTCCCTAATAGTTGCTTTCTTGGTTTTACGTTTTCTTTCTTTACACCATAAGCTCTTTTGACTGCCGTTTCGTGAAAACTGTATCAGCAAGAAGCTCGAAATTTGGGATCGGTGTAACCCTATATGCTTTTCTTGACCACGATGGGATACAGCCTCTATATTCAAAATAGTGCAAATAAAATTGATTTAAAGATTTAGATGTGAGTCTGTCATTCCGATGTCATCAAAACAAAAAGTTGACTTGATAGTCAACTTTAATGTTTGGCTGGAAAGGCTGAAAATAAAATCAATACTCATCACAGATATACAAAGAGTGAAACAATTTATAATGATACATATTGACACAAATATGCTCACGTTCAGAGCATGGGGATGACTGCACAAGCTAGAAGACGGATCAATACTTTAGTAGGGAAGCCAGTTAGCATCAAGGGGACCAAACATTGACTCAGAGTAGGGGGAGAGAGGGCCGGGTGGGGCGGTGTGGTGTTGTGTGGTTGTGTATGATTCTGTTTACATTAGACAGCATGACTGGATATATGTCTGAAGGAGCATTTTTACAGGGAAGTGTGTTAGTTGTAATACATGACGGAGGCAGGTCCTATCCCGTTTAAAGAACCGTATGAGAAAAGGTTGTAAACACCAGTGTGACCATATGGACAAATTTGAAAGCTAACAGTGCACAGCTGTAGAAGAATTGAGAGAACCATGCATTCCGTAAGCTGAAGGGGTGGGTGGGGGTGGGGTGGGGCTGTTTATGATAAGGTTGTAGTGCCTGGTACTTGCGCAGTCAGTGACCGTCCGACACTACAAGTCAAATGTCCTAAAATACTTCTACATCTCCAGTACCAGAAAGTCATCAGCCAAGGTCTGTATACCTCTTCATTTCTGTACCTCTCGTTGCCATTTAATAACAGAAGTTAAACTAACATTGAAGTTCATTTCGTTAACTTTTTGTAAAAGGTGAACTCAGCCTGAAAGGTGATATCAGGTCTTAAAATGGTTTCTATCTAAACATGTTTCAATACAAGAAATACTAGTAGGTATATCTGATAGGAAAACATTTTTTCAGCTTACTTTTTAAACCGGGGAATCCTTATAGAAAAATTAAAGAAATAAAAACGCTAAATGGTAATAAATAATATTTAAAACTTTATGTATGGGCACCTGCGTGTAAACTCAAGGTCTGTAAAATAAAAAAAACAAGGCTGAAGCATGCATCATATACATTTAGAAGAACATGTAGTATATGCAGTAAAGTTTCAAGTATTACTTGTACTATCACCCAGGTGATTCCTTAGCAATTCTAAGCGGATTTAGGTCCGATGTGAAATGGAAGGAATTGTGTCTCTGGGCCTAGACAGATATATTGTAACATTCCTTTGATGGAAGTATGGTCAAATATGGCAAATATTATGCTCTTTAAGTGGTTTGTAGACAAAGCCCTTTGTCTCTGCAGAGGCATATATATATATATATATATATATATATATATATATATATATATATATATATATATATATATATATATATATACCTGTATGTGTGTGTGCATCGATTGCCGTTTACACATTTGTAACCAATGGCACAATATGTGGAGACCAAATTGGTTTCCAAAAAAAAGTAAACCACCCTATCATATACTTACTTTAAAACCCTAAATTTTAATTATCTAAATGTTGCCTCCAAACAATACTTTTATGCTTGTTTTACGGACGTTTTGTGTGCCTTCGAAGTTCGGGGGGGGGGGGGGTAGTCCAGTGTGCATAAATTTTTATTCAATGAATATCGTGGCAGTTTACTAAATATTTTACCTCCCATGTATGAAAATGTCCGGACTTTATTTGAATGTACAATGGTCATACAGATTCATTTACTTCAAATATTTCTGTTAATGTATGTTAAATCGTATTTTGTTCAACTCATGGCTTAGAAATTTGCCACATACATTCGACGAAACTTGTGATCCAGCAACAGTAGCGCTACTTGCATCCACACGCACCTATTCCATATAACATTTGATAATTTTCTCTATGTCTATGTCTCTTTGTGTGTGTGTGTGTGTGTGTGTGTGTGTGTGTGTGTGTGTGTGTGTGTGTGTGTGTGTGTGATGCTATGTGAATGGATGTATGTTAATAAATATATAAACAGCATATCGATATTACAATGCCAGAAAATTGTGTCCCTTATGCGAAAAATCCAGAATTAATAGACATTTTCATGTAGATCAATCAGAAATAACAATGAATCAAAAGTATACTTTCAACAGTTTCATGTGTATCTGTCATCTATAAGACAGAATGTTTAGGTTGAGTGAAATTCTACCTTCACTTTTTCGTGTAACGTTGTTTCACTATGTCTGGGCCTCAATGATCTTCTAAGTTTTGTAACTGATTGCATGAGTTGGGTCTAGTTCACCAGTAGCATCACCAAGTTTTTCATTCCAAAGGGCATCACTTTACATTGAAAAAGGCCATCAGGTGTTACAAAATCTGATAATTCTCTGTCTTTTTCTGTGAGTAGCACCTGCCGATAACCTTTTAACGAGTCACATTTGCTTACAAAACACGCATTTTTATCTTAAGACTACGTTTATCTACTCTACGGATTGGATAGGAGTCTTATTTAGTCACAGAGTTCACCTTTCTGTAATCAATGCAAATCGCATTGAACCGTCAGGTTTTGGAACCGATACGATAGAACTACATCAGCAACTGTGACTTGGTTCTGTATTATTTTAGCATGTAAATTATTTCTTCTCGAATTGCAGCCGATCTCACAGAATTCATGCGATAAGGTTGCTGCCTTATTGGACCAGCATCACCTATATCTACATCATGACAAAATATTAAGATATGAATAAGTTGGTCTGAGAATAAATGTTCAAACATATGGAAAAGCTCCCCCAAATCACCTTGCAGTGCAGCATCAAAATGACTGATCTTGCCCTCAAGATTTTCCATGTCAGAGTTTTGCATTTTGACACCAGAAATTAAACTGGAGTCTTCATTTGAGAATGGATCATACCCATCCATCTCATTACCATTTCCATCATTCTTCGATTTCAACAATGATTTACAGAAAAAAAAATATAAGAAAAAAATACTCTTGCAAGGTACTTTGAGACGATGGGATTCTTCCCACAAATAACCACATATTCGAGTTTATTGTAGAGAATTTCTATTGGCATATGTCGGACATACACTATCACAATCTTGAATCTGTAACTTTGTAGCTTCTTTGAGCCTTTCTAGCATACAATCACCAGCCATGAAGATAAAGTTTTGACTTGAAAGTGATCTTGTAAACTTGAAACATACCTTGCAAAATAAAAACCATGATCTCTATTGCTAGTACTGACCGGTTGAAATAAATATAGCATGACAACCTTTTTCGATACAAAATGTAATGTTGAATCCGTCAAAATAATTTTTAGATATGCTTAGAATTTTTAGAGATGCTAACCTGGGTAAGAATGCAGCGGTGAAGCAGCTAACAAGAACTATCAATGTAAGTACTTTAGGCATACATGTACCTCCTGTAAGACTTTCTTAAGATACTTTCTACTCTCTCTTTTGGCAAGATAATGCTCCATGTTCTCTGTATGAAAGGCGTGGGGGGGGGTTTTCTGATTTTGGTAACGCCAGTATATAAGAACCTTCAAAAAAGGCTATGGGTCTGGAGTAGGGCAAAAGTAAGTGTACTTATCACCAAATAAAATTCCCATTGTGGCAACATTGATATTGCATAAGTTTCGTTTTTGATTGTCAGACCGCATTAAAGCTGAGTCAGTTGCTCAATCATGTTCCGGAATTTTGGATAATGGCTGTGAATAAGTGTATCATGTAGTAATGCAAATAGCACTGATCAGCTACATGTCAGTGGCCATGGTGCCATGCTTGACATAACCGTGGAGGCTGAATCTGTAGGTGCAACTGTATCTCCGTATTAATAACGAGGGTTGAGTTTGCAGGTTTTTATGGAATCTGCTGTGCTCAATACAAAGAAAAAAATGTATCTTCTGTGAAATATTCATGAATTTGAAAACAAACTTTATCTTTGTGACCGTTTTCTTGTCCTTAATAATAATGATGATGATGGCAATAACTTGTAATCCGTGTTTATGGCAAAAGGGCAGTCGCCTCCATAAGTGCATGGCTTTTACTAAATGTTGTTTAAGTACCTCAAGTTAACTGGGCATACCACCATAGATTAATGGAAATCTAAAGGGTAAGAGTGACATCGGTAACAGTTACCTATAAATAGGTCAAGTAGCCCTGAATGTCTTATGCGCTCAGTCATGGCAGTTACTGCATCTGTGTGCCACACGTAAGATACATCACCAAACATTTTAAAGATATCATGACAACAAAGCACAGATGAACAGCTATCACCTTATGGCAAGCTACACGGAGGTCAAAGTGGCATGGCAATCTAAAATGCTTATTATTATGTGCCTGACTCAAAGTGTTCTTGTGTTCTAAATTTGAGAAAGATTCAAACAGGTGTATTAAGGAAATTGGGGGAAACAATTATAATTTATGCTGTAAATGGGTCATCAGGACCTGTAAATACGACACTGTAACATGACAATTTAGGTGCTTTACTTTATGGCCCATAATAGACCCCAGTACATAATTTCAGCATTTCAGCTAGGCGACTGGTACCAAAGGTTGCAGGTTTGAGTCCCGCTCATTACGAACATTATATATATATATATATATATATATACATATATATAAAACATTGTGGTAACAAAGCTGGATGTACGTCACTTAGAAAAACAATGTTTGCATGTGTATATTGATACAGCACAAAGTATTCTTTTGCCAACAATGATGGATGGCGAGAGAGACTCATATGCGATACAAGGTAAAATGGACTCTACCTGCCCCTCACATGGTTTAAAAATACGTTGAAACGATCTATGATGGAAAGGCTCTGACTTGATAATTGGAACTTTCTAACTGTCAAACCTTTTCGTTGGTGTACTTAGATAAAATGAACCCAGTACTATGTTCATTGTTCCAAGTGACTGTTAAGCAGCGAATGTTAATGGCCACAGTTTAACATTGAATAAAGTGTTCCAAATTAGGATAATTGTTACATTTAATTTCCCTTTCAGTGCTAAAGTACAGACTGTGTCAACAGCTACCCTGGCTGCACTTCGTGTGCTATCATGGGAGGTGCACCCAGGATGGCTGTTGACCTGGACCAAACATTCTCCTGAATAGTCTATTTTATATGTGTTGGTTTGCAATTTGCTGGTACTTAACAAGTCCTTTCATCCGAAAATTTGAACCTTGAATCGCTATGAGATGGATTCAGTGTGCACTGATTCGCTGTGATTTTTTTTTTGTTAGAATGGCTCACAAGCAAGAGCCCAGCCTTACAGACTGTGACACCTATTATGGGACTTACGTGTCAATTTGCCATTCACACCTGTATTCATTTCAGTTGCACATGGTTCAAGCGACTATTTACACAATTTCACGGAAAGCTCTTTGCAACATTTTTTAATGTAGATGAAACCCTGCCAAACTACAGTGACTGTCCTAAAAGTAAAACCGTATGAAGAAATAGCGAAAGACAGTAATTCATTTTAAACAAATGAGGGACAAATGCAATTCTAATAGATTGTCCAAATGGTTTGCATATATGTTGCTATGATTTAAAACAGCTGAGGCATTCGTACGAAGTGCAGTGCTTCTTTCAACCCTATCCTTTAACATGGCACAAGCTGCAGGCAGAGCCGTGTGTAAAACTGGGAGAAATATATAGCTTTTGAACAAAGTGAGTTGGTCATAGTTAATGTTTAAACCGTCATAATTACATTCACTATATGCACTTGCACCTCAATATATATAACAGGAATCATAATCCAGTACGTTTCTGCATAACGACAAATGTTTATAGCAGCCATGCTGCATTATACGCACATATCACGGTGGATAACTGAAATTGTTCTCTATAGAGAAAGTCAGAGATTTTAGCAGCAAGTAGTTTGCATGTTTTGTATTGGAACTCTCGTTATAATTTCATTATTATCAATTAGGACAAACTCCGTTTGCATTATTATCTCATGTCCACAGTACAAACATGTACACACAAAGAAAGCCATCAAGTGAACTTACAGCGCATGGATTTAATTTTATTCGTAAAATGGATGTGCACAATACATGAATAGATCAAATCAAAGAAGACGCTAAATTCCGTATGGTTATATATAAATATATATATATATATATATATATATATATATATATATATATATATATATATATATATATATATATATATATATATATATACATCCAGGCTAAGCTCAGGTCACATTTCCTTTTCCCATCTCAATTTAGGCCTTATGTGACGAGAACATCTGCAACGAAAATAAATATAATCTGTTAATATATGAATCAGTCACACAAATGAATATTGGCTTTACCAGTTTCCAGTATCTAACGTGTTGCATTTTGTTTTTCAATCTATAGGTTCAGTGCCAAATAGCGTTATTTTATTTATCTATTTCTTATTTTACCAGGGTTACTGGCTCAGTGCCGCAGCTCTGATCTCCCGCCAGGCCCTGGGTGATACAATGGGTTGTTGAAAACATGAGGCATGATGAACATATAAATTACATAATAATACATAAATTATTAAAACAAGATAAAATATAAAACTCTCAATAAAAATAAAAGATACGACGTTATCTAGTTGGAAATGGCAAAAAAAATGTTATGTATCATGATTGTGCACATGCCTTAATGCATTGGTTCAAGTATGAATTTTTGTTCACGATTGGAAGGTTCCAATAAGACTTGTACCCTGGACTAAAAGGTAACTTTTTCTTTCTCTTGAAGCGCATTTTATGTATGGTTTAAATATTTGTACTAACAAGTTAAGTAGATGGAGAACTGCGAACATTTGAATTTCAAAACTAGTATAATGCAGCTTCATAAGTTCTGACACTTTTTTCTTGATGGCATAGACGATCGACAAATTTTATTGAACCTATTACACAGTGTTTGTCGTCCATTGTAATCACTTACCTGTTCTATCAGGTTCAATGAATAGTTGCTGATGCAAACAAGCTATTAGCAAAGTTAACCACACTCGTAACGAGGCCAGTTATAGCACCAAGGTCAATTTTCTGAGACCCCACGCCTGTTTTTGAACTTTCTGCTTGGGCATATATTTCGGCCACAACCACCAATGCCACGAAAACGAAGAGCACAATCTTCAGCATAGCTGACGTCAAACTGTAACAAAAAACATTTCAGCTGTGCTAACTTTCATTCAGTTATATTTTTTGTCCAAAATTTTTGCCCGTATTTGCATTTATGATTTCAGATTTATTCCATCCCTGGCTCATTTCTATCTTCATCAGTGCATGTATTGTGTATTGGGGTGTTTCATGTTTAGATTAACATTCCAAAGTTTTTTTTTAAATAGACATCCAAATTATATTGTTAAGCTCCTGACCTTTTGTTGGAGATTTGATCTCAGCATTGTGTGCCTCAATTTCTGTATATTACAAAGTACTTTACATCAATTTCAAGTTGCTAATCTACCAATATAGACTATTATGCGATACTACTTCTAATGTAGACAATCTCTTTAGGCACAAATTTATTTTCTTTCTTTTCGAATTTACATGTATACATTTCTCTGTCCTCTTTCGATATCCTTAATGCCGACTGAGTTTGTGTCAGAGGAAGGTCCTTTATGTTACATTGTTTCCAAAATTTATTGGAGTGTTCCCCTAAAAGATTGTTATGTCGCCTTTGTGACATCATATGTCGTTGTTCTTTATGGGTAAAAATGTATAATTCAAACCATTACGTACTACTTATATTTAGAAGTATATGACACTTTTGCTTTATCCATTTCATGCATATGTACAACAATACAACAAATAATCCATAGTTTTATTCGTTCCCTTGCATGTGTATTCATATATCAAAGATACCAAAATGTTTAACTTAACATGTGATCAATTATTTTAAATATTTTTCTAATCTTGCAAGAGTTAAGACCATTTGTTCTAGCACCGAGAAGAACTAGGCACATCCTTACTTACCCCCTATATCAGGCAGGTGTAAGAAATTTCTGTTCACAAAACGACAGCATTCACAGTTGGTCTTCCTGTTGTCGTAGAGCACCTTGTTGCCAAGTCCCCTTATGGTTCTTTTATAGGTCCACAACTACTGTAGTTAATCATTCAAAAGACTTTGACACCTAACATCTGTAGTTTGACGTGGCGTTGCTAAGAGGGATGCAGTTGTGCAGGTATTTCTGGCTATTGTTCATACCAGTTACCAGCAGCATTTTATTTTAAATATACATGCAAGTACTACCCGTTTTCTTTTCCATACGGTAAATCCATACCAATGAGTCTTTTGGGTCAGTATTACACACACAAATGAGATACTCGTTATCCTTCAAATTGTATACACAAAATAGTTTGCAGTCTTTTTTCTTTCTTTTATTTCTCTCCCGCTTTTTTTTAAAGAGTGGAGCCAAAGTAGACATACAAGAACATCAAAAAATACAACAGATCCTTGTCAGAGTCAACTGCTATAATACCACAGTGAAAAAGATCATTTCTTTGGCCACCCTTTGTTTACTTTATTTCTGTCCATTTGACCTCTTAACTAGACATGACTCTGACATTTAACTAGGAGGGATTGCTATATGAATCACCAGACTCTTCACAAAGTACACCTAGTCCTTAAAATTGCACTATTTGGAGAATGGTTTTTTATCTTATGGAATTTCCCTATTTATTTTTCAAAACTGAGAAAGTAACATTTATATTTCCTGGGAAATTGGAAATTTTATTCATTTTGCATGCTCCTCAATCCTTTAAACCCTAAATATGCAGTTTTTGTTGTTCATTTGAAAAGGTTTTATCGTGACAATTGAAACATATAGTATTTTAATGCCAGGTCTAAATGCAAAATCGATGATTAAGCTCTTGTGATTGGAATCAGGACGCCCCCCCCCCCCCCATATACAGAAGATGGAGACATGCAGCACATAATCACTATTGTACTAATTGTATGAGACTTGTTACTCCTATCTGCAGTAATATATAAATAACATAATTACCATGAGGTCATCCTATTTTAAGTTGAACAGGTGAATCTTCCTATATGACGTTAACTCTATCTGGGAGGTCTCCTGGTACACTCTTTTTTGCAGTTCCAGGATAAAAATCCATGTATGTCGGTTCCCATAATAAAACATATACTATCACTTTTAAATTCTTTTAAACACATGTAATTTTTTTAGGAATCTACAAGAGCAAGTGCAAAATTTATTTTTTTACAACTTCAATAAATAAATAAATAAATAAATAAATAAATAAATAAATAAATAAATAATATAAGGCCTGGTTCTGTTTTTAATTGACTAATAAAGTAGGTTTAAATCAAATAAATAAACAAACAAACGAATAAACAAGCAAACAAATAAAGAAGCAAACAAATTAATAAATAAATAATTCAGTTGTCTAAAGGAAAATGGTAAATGTTGTCATTGCATGCTACTGAAACATCAAGATCCTGACTATACATGTATTATTGAGAATTTAAAAGTAGACATTTATATAGTATTATTTCAGGATATAGGGAAATTTTACCCCGGATATTCCAAAATGGAGGGTTTATCTGTGTGACGTGAGATAAGCACCTGCCAACCTCACCCCTCACCGCTTCATACCACCCCCAACCCCACCTCACTCCCACATAGATGACAACGAAATAAAACTAATTATGAGATTCATACTAAATTGATCAGACTTCATTCTATCATCTTCGATTACTGGTAAAGCCAATTATGTGTCAGTTTTGTCACATAGTTCAGTGCAACAATGAGAGCAAAGAGATACATTGTATCCTTGTATGGTTACTCTTGTTTGTCAATTGGATATCTCATTATAAGACTCTATATAAAAGAGGGTTTTATTTCAGGTATTATTATCAATCTACAGTATAATCACAAATTAGGACGAAATGTGTAAATGGGCAATTCTATTTTAACGGTTATACAGTACTTTTTGTGGATTCAACCTTATTCACATTAAATCCTTTCTGCAGGTCACCCCCAGTATTCCCTCAGGCAGTTTTAATAAGTTCTATGGTACTCTACCTGTCGCTGCACTATGTTGTATATTATTGCCTATGGTGCTGTAACGGAATGTATAGCACACTGACGTATTGCTTGTTTGTCAGCAGCTCAGGCTTAGCTTTGAATGCCTTTACATTTTTTTTTGCGTTTCCTGCTCACACTGAATATTTATGAGCCCTTCATAGTTGCATATCTGTAGAGACAGCATATGTTAGTTAGTATCATTCAAACCACGTTTGGTCAATATTTCCGTATAGTGCGTCGATCTTGCTATATATCAAGGAAAATTTTGTTGCTGAACAATTTAAAGAAATGAGCTACCCTGAATGATTTCCAAATATACTGAGTTTTAATACATTACTCTTACAATAACATATCTAACAAACAAGATGATTATCTCTAGCAATTTAATAGTGTATCATGCATTTTCTGCTTGCTAACCATCAAGAGGGATGACTTAGTGATATTCATAACGTTTATGTCTGTTCTGTAGATAGCAGTGAGAAGTCTCACACATTCAATGTAAAAGTGAAACGTTTGAAAGCTGTATGTTGATGATTTCGTAGTTCTTGAATTTTTGTCGTTTGGTGGTTGTATCTTTGCCGTCATTTTGGGGGTGACATTTATGAATTTGGGTAATATTTATGTGAGCTATTTCCCCCCTTTCTCTATCCACTCATTGTTGGGTTGGGGTCCAGATTCCAATTCAGAGGAGCTAACTCATCGATTTGTCATAAACCCTCCCACCTTTGCATTAAATATTATACTTATCAATTGGGATAAAGCATTAGCTCCTAATAGGTGATGAAACTGTATAGTTAGGCTTTTAAGCAGACAGAGTACTTAAGAGGAAAATATTGTCTAATATTTTATTTCCGAGATATTTAAATAGTACTTTATAAAGGGTTTTCTTTAATACAAATTCAGCAAAATGAAAAAGTTCATTCTCCAACTTGTGCATTTGCTAGGCCTATGCCTGCATTGTTAAGACTCTGCTGATTCATGTTACATTCCCTGCTACAGTCATAGCTATTTCTTGTACTCAAGTAAAATGGGAGGAAATCATGCTATGATGGCATCTGACTTTGCCATGGGCCTGGCATATTTATGTGGTGTTCTTTGATATCTTCTTTGACCCCACTCCTAAAAGAATAAAAATCTTGCACTTCCTTTTGAGTCATTGCCTAAACGAATAACGAGTACCTCATTCATACGTCTGGTACAGACTTATTTGTATGCATTTACCATATTAAAGAAAGAGGGCATGTAGTACATGCTTATACATGTAAAGCAAATGCTCATGAAAAATTGCTGCTGCGATTTGGTATGGACAATAGCTGCAAATACCTAAACAAGGACATTTTTTTCAAAGTCAGACCAATATGCAGATGATAGCTGTCAGACTCTTTTGAATGATTATGTACACAAGCTGTGGATGTATAAAAAAGTACAGGAAGGTGCCCTGAAGGAACCTTTGTTGTCTGGCGGATGTCCTACGACCACATAGACACCTATTGTCATTTTTCATTTTTTGTGGCTTTTTGCGAAAAGAAACTTCTTGCAAACGAAAGAAAACCAGGTAAGTACAAATGTACCTGTTCTTCATTCGGAAAAGCTAGAAGTTTTCAAAAACAAATATTCAAAACAGTTTCTTGCATCACTATGCACACATTTTGGTACATTAGATATATAAATGCACATGCCAAGGAACATATAAAACTACAGTTTTATTTCGTTATACACATGCGTGTAACGGTTAAAAATAAAATAGCCATGCGCGTTTGAACATCTGGAGCAATGGGTCAAAATACACATTTTTACTCATAAGGGCTGAAGTTATGTGATGTAGCAAGACTGCTACAAGAACCTAAGGGGATTCCCATAGATTCTGTGAGAATACCATATGGTATTGCAAGAGAAACATTGATGCTTTGGCAAGTCTGGAATCTCTTTGCTGTCATTGTTGGGTTTGGAATTAATGAATATGGATCATGTTTTGCTGTACTATATATGACACATTCCTCTTACACATGTACAGTCAGCCATGTGTGAAAATACACAGGACAAGGTAATGCCTTTTCGTGTATTGAAAAACAGTACAAAATAATATTCTTCTTAAATTGATTGTCCAAATTGTATTCAGTATGCTTTGAAGGTCTGGTTGATTGCCAAACATTTTAAGACCTCTGTAACAAACACAACGCAAAGATTGCAGTGCCGAAATAAAGTTCCAGCCATTTTTAAGGTGAGGAGATCAGCATGACAAATTTTAGATCTATATACATTGGAATCTCCCTATTAAGATCACCTAGTGGACTGAAAAAGGTGGTCTCAATAGGGGAGTGGTCTTAATTGGGATATAATTTGATTAAGGAAAAACAAAAAAGGGTCTGTAAATTGGTGGTCTTAATACAGAAATGACCTCTTTATGGAGGTGGTCTTACTTGGAGATTCTACTGTATAGAAACGTTGCAATGCAAATCTAACCATAAAGTGCCCTATTTCGCAATGCCTGTCCTAATGAAAATAGGCATAAGCCAGTGAAGAAATAAATCCCAAATTGTAAATACAAATAACAACAATACATTTCGACCTAAAAATGTAACTCAGTGGCTATTAGTTTTGTTTTTTTTTATTTAAAAATTTTTTTGTTAACGTTTGTCATTAGCAATGCATCTGTGGATTCTGTTCTTGTTTTTCTCAGTATAACAGTTTTGGTTGTAACACATGCCAATATTCTGGTAGTTTAGATCCATGCATGCCGTCAAAAACACTTCCGTGAGAGTCTTAATCTCCCTTAGTTTTAAATTTTCTTGGCACGGTTTGAAGCTTGATTTGTTCGGAAAGTCTTCATCGCCATGGATATGACCTGGGAGAAGCAGGTGTGGGATTACCATGGGGAGGTATATATTGTTTTATAAGACGAAGATAGATAAAGCAAGATTTGCGCCTAACTTGCATGAAGAACAATATATTGGAAAAACCTACCAAGATACTTTTTTTTAATCAATATTTTGAATTCTCCATCCGCTTACTTTGTGAATTTGAACAGTTTAAGACAGGTATAAAGGGGACTTCAAGGGGAAAATGTTTAATTCAGACATGAGTGCCTATCTTGTGGCCAAAAATCTTACGTTAGGCCTACCTGTTGTGGAACAAACAAAAGATACACTTGGGCCAGTTCTCAAGGGTGTGTGCTGAAATAACAACTTGGGTTTTCACCTTTAACTTGAAAGGCCGGTTAATAGCGACAAAACGTATGGTCTTATTTAAAACCAACGAGCTAAAAATCATAAGCTAGTGGCAATTCAAAACAATTCATGGTATTCATTTCTCTGAGACTAAGGCAAAGTTTAGCAGCATTTAACTTATTTGGATGGATGTTCTGCAGCTATTCGGCCAAACGTGAGATGGAGTGTGAAGTGTGGCCTGAGCTTCACACACACACACACACACATATATATATATATATATATATATATATATATATATATATATATATATATATATATATATATATATATATATATATATATATATATATATATATATATATATATATATATATATATATATGCATTGACTTAGACCCAGTTTTTGTACCTGGGCCTCGGCTAGAAGCTCGTACCTCGATACCCAAATCTCTAATTGTAAATTCTCAATTGACACGACTTACTTTTTTCCCTAGAAAATTGTTTGAAAAGCTACCACAAAATGTTGTGTAAAACTATACCAGTACCAGTCCAAGCTCTGTGGAATATCGAAAAAAAGGAATGCTATTTGGAGTCTCAAACTTCTTTACGGGTACAACGTCTCCAGCCGGGTACCCGATTGTCGGGAGCTTTTGGACGGGTACCGTATCAATAGTTCAATATATATACACACATATATATATATATATATATATATATATATATATATATATATATATATATATATATATATATATATATATATGTGTGTGTGTGTGTGTGTGTGAGTGTGTGTGTGTGTTTGTGTGTGTGTGTTTGTGTGCATGTGTAGTATAAATTATATCATCTTCCTGAGAATTTTATTCACGTGGCTTATTTGCCATTTTTCTTTACTTTATCCCTTCATGGTTCGATCACATCTATATTATGAACGAAATAAATCGTTAGGCTGTTAAGTTCGCTTGGTGACCTTTTTTGTGTTCATGTTTGTACTTCGGATATCAGTTAAAACGGCCACTATCTGTTTCTCAGATGTCAATCATGAAAATATAACGACAGTTCTGATAGAGAACATGTATATTAATTTCCTGCTTAAAGCACTAACTTTGTCTTTAGGTAATAGTAACATGTGCCCACCAGACAAGGGAGTACTGTAAGGAGAATGCAGTATAGAAGTTATTAAAATTTGCAGGTATACAGGAAACGTATTGCAAACAGATAATGATTCTTTTCATATTGAGGTCCAACTGCATTTAGATAATATGGCTATGATTGTTTAACAGCTACGATTGTTTTTGTAAGTATAGTTTTTCCATTTTCCACAAAGGGATTTACGGGCAGCTTTTGTCCTGTTGAATGATATGGTCCAAAGAAATACTGCAGGTGTTAGAAATATAGTGTATAGTTTTATGTGATCAAAGCCAAAGCTGTATAAGATTTAAGCAACATCTTTAGAAACGGGTTGTACTATCCCTATTTGAACTCTTTGTATGTTTGCTGTTTTCCTAAAATAGATTTTACTCTCTGTTTCCACTTCGTAACATAGATTAATTATTAAAGCTGTAATGCCGATTGGGTAATAAGGTGTCACTTGTGCAAGGGTAGGCCTCCCCGGCCCTGGCTTGTGAGCCATTCCAAAAACTGAAAAAAAAATAAAAGATGAATAAAATATAATGAGTGTTACATGTTGGTAATGCAACAGGTTCTCGTTTTACACAGACTAATCAATTTGGTATAGCCACTGCTGTGTGACAGAGACCATTTAGAACTTACTTTGCGATACAGGGAGAAAAATTATACAGTGAACTAACACGTTGATGAAGTCCAATTGGTCTACGTACTAGTAAATCACCTGAGACTCTGATCTTGTGTGAAAATTACACAACGATCTATCTACCTACCTATCTATCTATCTATCTATCTATCTATCTATCTATCTATCTATATCAGACACAAAGCTAGACTCTAGCTTTACTGATGTCAGATTTAATATACCTGGTTACATAATGCACAGACAAGACCGAAATGGTCATGGAGGAGGTATAAAAACATACATAAAGCAGAGTATTCCTCACAGACGCTTAGTTGAGCTAGAAAGTGAGTCTTTAGAGTCTAATGTGTTAGAACTGCTATTCAATTCAGATAAGTGGATATTTATAACTGCTTACAGACCTCTAAATATGGACACGGACATATTTCAATCGGAACTGGAGAAAATATGTGATAAGGCTTACATAAGGTCTGAATATTTGACAGTACTTGGAGACCTAAACTATAATTTATTGAAGCCTATGTCTGATGGCAGACCACTTATAGAGCTGTGTGACTCGTATGATCTGATTGATATGGTGAACAAACCTACTTGTCATAAATCTGAGTCTGTAACCCTTCTGGACGTTATCTTAACAAGTAGCCCTGATCATTTTAAGTGCACTCAAACTATGGACACTGGGCTTAGTGATTTTCATCACAAGACTTTAAGCATAAAAAGGGGTATTTTAAACAAACAAAAACCGAAGTCAACTATTTACAGAAGTTACAAACACTTTGATGTGGACAGCTTCAATCGAGATATTGATTACATTCCTTTCCATATTACTGACATCTTTGATGATGTGAAAGATAAATATTGGGCATTTAGTTATATGTATCTAGAAATTTTAGAGGGACATGCTCCATTCAAAACTGCAAAAACTAAAAACAAAAGTGTATCTATGATGAACAGCACATGGAGGAAGGCTATTTTTAAGAAACAAATGGCTTAGAAGTAACAAAAACCCTCAGTTCTTTCCTCCTTATAGAAAACAGAGAAATTATTGTTCGTATTTAAAAACGAGCAGCAATCCGCAGGTATTTTGATGAAAAATGCAAATCCGGCCCTAGTCATAAAGATTTTTGGGCCGACGAACAAACCATTTTAGATCCGAAAAACAAGTCTTTCACTCCCAATATAATGCTAGCAGAAAATGACCAAATAGTTACGGATCAGGCTGACGTGTATGAACTTTTTAATGGACACTATGTAGACAACACAACAGAGACCACTTTTTTTATCTGGGGAATGGAGACATTTTGAGGAGCATCCAAGTATAAAGGCTATAATTGGGGCTTCTCAGAACTATAATGAGTTAGCCAATAGCTTTACCTTTCATACTGTCTCAGAGAAACAGGTTTATGAAAAACTTAATGTATTACAAACAAAAAAAGGCAACTGGGTATGATAATATTCCAGCCAAAGCTTTGAAAGCCTCAACCAAATCTCTGGCATCACCCCTCACCAGTATTATAAACGAAGGAATTGAAACATCTAAATTTCTCGACAGCATGAAACTGGCTAACGTCCCACCGGTCTCTAAGAAAAAAGATCGTTTAGCGAAAGAAAACTACAGGCCAGTAGGTATGCTACCTAGTCTATCAAAACATTTTGAGAGCATTCTTGCTGAACAGCTGGAAGCTTTCTGTGAGGTGATTTATAACCCAATGACTTCGGCTTATCGAACGGCACATAGTTGCAATACAATGCTTATTAAATTGACTGAAGACTGGAGAGCGGCTTTAGATTCCAAATATCGTTTTGGTGCTGTACTGATGGATATGTCAAGGGCTTTTGATGAACTTCCTCATAGCCTGCTCCTTGCTAAATTAAAAGCCTGTGGCATGGAAACTACATCTGTAAAAATTGCTACAAAGCTACCTGTCAGAAAGATGGCAGAGGCCAAATTCATAGTACCTGGCAGCGAATATCTAAAGGCGTACCTCAAGGATCAATGTTAGGTCCGGTGATGTTTAACCTGTTCTTAAAGGATATTTACATGTGTGTCAAAGGCTGTGACATATACAAATATGCTGATGATAACTCTGTGAGTGTCAAACATTTAGAGAAAGCACACATGGTACGCCAACTGCAAAGCAAAACCACAGAATGTGTACAGTGGTTTAAAGTGAATTACATGCAGGCTAATCCGACCAAGTTTCAGGCCATCTATCTTGGTCCTAATAAGAAAACAACCAAAGAAGCTTCCTCTATTACGCCATCTCATATTGAAATCAAGGATACAAAAATTGAATTTCAGGAGGAAGTAGTATTACTGGGTATAACTATCGATGACACACATAGATTTGATAAACATGTCGCTAATCTCTGTAAAAAAGCTGCTAGACAGCTAAATGTACTTTGTCGTTTAAGACATTTGTTGGATGAAAAGACCAGAATGATTATATATAAAACATACATTTTTTTGAATTTTAACTATTTTCCTTTGGTGTGGCATTTCTGTGGAGCCACTAATTTAAACAAAATGGAAAGTATCCAAAAAAGGGCATTAAAATTTGTTTTTGGAACTTCTACAGATGTATCATATAGTGAATTACTGTCAAAAGCTGAAATGTCATCATTAACTACACACAGACTACGTGCTTTGGCACAACTGGTTTTTATGTCTGTTAACAAGATTGGGCCAGAGTATCTTCACAATATTTTTAAACCAAAGTTGCAGGCGATAAATCTTAAAAATAAAAATATTATGGCTATCCCTAAGTTTCGAACTGTAACATTTGGAAAACATAGTCTGCGCTACTTGGGGGCAAAAATTTGGAATAGCCTACCACATCATTTTAGAGACCAGATGAGTTTTAAAGATTTCAAAACATTACTAAACTGCTGGGATGGCTCAGAGTGCAGTTGCAACTTTTGCTTTAGGACATAATTTTGACAGTATTCTTGCAAGTTGATAGAAGCCCTCTTTTTTCCCTATAATTTTATCTTGAGTCATTATACTGTGATATTACATGTACTTGCATTTGACATTCATGTTTTCATTTGATCATTGTATTATAACTATATATGTACCTTGACTAATTTTATTACTGGAATGTGTATCTGTCTAATTTTATGCAGTGGAGCATGATTTTACATTTTATACATCGAGTGTCGGCAAAGAGCCTCAGTTGCTCACGATGTTCATTATGTAAATCCGACGGAAAATAAAGCTTATCTTATCTTATCTTATCTTATCTTATCTTATCTTAATGGATCATCTACCAACGAGTCTTACATCTCAGTGACACGTTAATGCAAGTCCTCAAGGAAACAATGGTTTGTTTGTCTGAAGCATGGTTACTATAGGCCTCATCATGCTTAAAAGACATTCATCTCTCGCCGACTTCTCATTGATTAAAACTCTATGCAACTGCGTAATTAAGTGCAACAAAATACCGACTTCGGGATTTGCCGCCCTCCAGAAATTATTTCTCACCATTATCAGGTGATCAGATTTGAATCGCCCTATAAATGAGTTGTCACCATCATCCAGTTATCGGCCATTTCAAATCTTGTTCAGAGTTCAACAAATAGAACCACATGATAAGTTCTATTTTTTTTTACCTACTGTGCAACCCACTTTTACTTCAGAGGCAAATTCTTCGTGATAATGTGTGATTGTGCAATTCGGAAGCACGTTGATCAGCTTCGACCTGGTTTTTGACCAAATATTCCCAAAAGTATAAAGGGAGCAAAATATTTTTTAACTTCAATCGAACCAAAACAGATAAAACTAGAAAAGAAGATTCGCTTCAAAGCAAATCGGTCTACGGCCTCCAAAAGTTGTAAATGTTAAATGCTACAACTTATGTTCTTTGTTTTTTCACATTTCATTCAGTCTCTGACCATGTGGAAGTTTCAAAGTACAAAATAACTTTACCTTTGACCTTAAGATGTCACATGCAAATTACAAAAAATGCACAGTATTGCAATATCTAAACTTGAAGCCCGACAGGACTGAAATTAAGATTGACTTAGCTATAGGTGAATGAAAATTCAAAGGTTCAAATGACATTGACGAAGAAAAATTGACTAAGTTATGGGTAGATGGAAGTTCAAAGGCCCAAATGACCTTGACTTTGATCTTTAGAGGTCACGTGTAAATTCCAAAAATGTACAATGTTACAGTATCCCTTTTAAAGGCCTGACATGAAGCAGATCAAATTATAAAAAGGTGCGGTGTTACAATATTTACAGTTAGAGCCCAACATGATCAAAATCCGATTCAATTTGACCCAAGTTATGTCCACATGACATTGACTTTTGACCTCTCTAGGTAGTATGTAAGATACAAAATGTGCAGTGTTCCAACACCTATTATTCGAAGCTAGCATGATTTAAATTGAATGCAAATTGCCCAAGTGATGGCTAGATGAAAATCACAATGGGCCAAATGACCTAGACCTTTAACCCTTAGAGGTCACATGTAATATACAAATATATGCAGTGTTGCAATGCCAATACCTTGGATCAAACGTGGTTAAAATTAAATGAAAGCTTGATGGATTTATTGCCATAGGAAAACTACAAAGGACTAAATGAACTTAGTCTTTGACATTAAAGGACCCATGTGAATTGCAAAAAATGTGACGTGTCACAATATCCACAATTAAAGGGCAATATGATTCAAATTGGATAAAAATTGACCAAATTCATCTAAAATTTTCAAGTCTTACATGCTCGATAGAAAATAGATTTTATTATCACCCAATATACAAAGTGAAACTTGTTTAATTGGGTGTGCGAAATGGAGTCTTAAAATTTGTCAAGCTCAAATAAATTGACCTAAGTTATGACAAAATACAAATAGTTGCCAATGCAACTTTTTACATTTAACATTTGGCATGACGCCAATACAATGTCAAAATCCAGCAAAATTGTTGTCCCTTTTTGTATTGTATATATTTGCTTTTACAAATATTCCTCCCTCCCTAGTGCTTTTATAAACTGCGTTATGAAGAAACTCCTGCCTCCTCCACAACAAGTTAAAATCTGTGTTACTAAAAACATGACTTTTTCAGATGGCACCGCGGTTTGTCCCATCTTCGTAAAGATTTTGACCACTTTAAATGATTTTTTTCCTGAGCATATAGATTAAAAATTTTAAAGATCAAAACCCAACTGTTTTTCCCCTTGAACCACCAATCTGTAAAAATGCACAAAGATGCACCATGCAAAGGCACGTTTTTATTGATCCATGAACAATTCAAAGTGTAACACAAATGCAAGCCTGAGACAGTATGCGTACAAGTGTAGAGTGTACAAAGTATATCATTCTTATTTTATATCTTAGGAAAAATCCTCTGGGTTTTATTATGCAAATTGATACTGCTTAAGGAATTAAAAAAATGAGGACCAATTTGGTTTCATCCAATTTTTGATTGGAATTTTCTGCATATGTACTTTGCATTCTTGTTGAGCTTGTTTGACATTCCCGTGAGATTGTCATCAGCGGATCTGCGTCTGAACCATGCAAAAAATTTACAGGATTGATTACTCTTGGTTTGAGTGGAAAATGCTTATCAAGTACACACTTCAGGTCCAAGTCTTAGTAGCAGAACATATGCACGTAAACATTCGATAATATATATATAGTAATAACAAATATGGCTTATGGTTAAATATAATGCTAAATAACACTGGATCTGTTATGGATAACTATAGACTAGTTTTACCACTTTAAAGTTGAATGTGGCAGTGTCTTGTAAGTTGTATGATCCTGCCTCCATATGTTGTAATGTCTTTCTTGTTGATGCATGAACTTGTAACATGTAAGCACTGGCTCTCCGGGACTGTATTATTTTTGCCCCTAATCACAGAAAGCCAATGGTTATTAAGGATATCATACAAGACGAACTATTATGATAAAAAAGCTACAAGCACCTTTTCTGGTTCAATTAAGTGCACACACACACACGCATATATATATATATATATACATATATCTATATATATATATATATATATATATATATATATATATATATATATATATATATATATGTATATGTGTGTGTGTGTGTGTATGTATATATGTATATATATATATATATATATATATATATATATATATATATATATATATACTCTGTTTTATTCAACATGACATAATATTGTGCAATACTACATTTTCATAATTTCTTGATTGAGCCGCCAACTAGGTACGTATGTAAAGAATGAAAAGTAATGTAGCTGTTTCGTTCTAGTCATCCAAATAAATTGTAGAAGCTAGCATTTGCAAAATAAATTTACCCATTGGTATTTCTTGTAGTTAATTTTTAAATTCAATGATAATATTGTTTTAGAAAATTATATTTTCCATACTGGATGATAGACATTTTTATCCTATCTCTTAAGTCTTTAGTATGGTCACAGGAATAAAAAAAATAAATAAATAAACCATCTGTTACCTGACATTCCGAGCATAGAGGATCCTGAACCGATTTCCAATTGCATCACATGGTATTATTCGGTCAAGTAACTTAAAGTGAAGCTACTTTAATTTGTTTTTCATGAACATGTAGTCTCTATATATTTGACCAATTCATAATATGTGTTATCAACATGTTTTCCCACAGAATTGTTAATTTCAGAGCTGAAATGGTATAAATATTAAGTTGAAAGTGTCAATTCACATATCTGGTGCATGTTTGGACATGCCAGGTATGTTTTGGATTGTTTTATAATATTTTATAGTCAAATGATGCTAGTATTTGCTAAAATAAAGCTAACTCATCAATAAGCTGACCAAAATGGTTGCCACGGAAACCCTCCCAAATTGTATTTGGCACAAACGATGTGTATTCCATTCACTCGTGGTACACAATTTCTTGTAGTCTATATCTATGTATCTTCATCTGCAATGATGAAGGTAAACGGGCTTTTGTTTGTCTCAATACTTTACTTTTCAACTATCATCTGCCAGTGAACAGCTATATAAGTGGACAGTAAAAATGATCAAATGAGCAAGTTATCACCATTGGAATGTGTGGGCGAAAAGTATGAAGGAAGGGAACACTTAGTGAGCCGTGTATCTGTACCTGGCATGACACTACGGACATACATTCTACCACAAACTTTACTGCAAGTTCCAGTCATTCGGAAAATATTGTGGAAAACAAAGCATACTTTTGGTGACTCTGGAACTTCTGAGGATACCAATATTTGTACTTCAGTCTTCCAGATTTTTCTCACAATTTTTCCCGATATATGGAGACACCAGTTCTTCCATGGGTCATCTTTGCTTCAATGTTTCTATATGTATTCACGTCGACTATCAGCTTCTACAATGGTTTTGTGTTTCAATTCTGGTTTTTTCCCACTGTGTCCAATTAAAGCTTTGAAGGTAAGCTTAGCCTTTAATTGATCTTGGTTCTGCTTTGCCCCAACTTTGCTGACTTGGCTGCAGGGGTGTAGTGTGGAACAATTTTTCTGCTGTATTGGCTACTGTGTGTACCCTTGAAATATATGTACAGGATTCGAAAAGGACCAGGCGATGAACCAACTGCCAGTGGCACCCAACCATCAAACAGTACTAACACTGCAAGCCATAGTTTAATTAAAACCTGGAGGCATGTAAGACGGAAGTCAACACCAGGCAAAAGTGAGAGCAATGGCGACTAACCTCCCTCAAAGAAAGTGCACAAAAGTTTCTTACATAATGAAAAATGCGTGGATCATTTTCTGTTTGGGTGCAGTTGGGAAGTGGCCATGCTTATCTTCAACACCATTCAGGAAAGTACATGGTCACATCCACAACTCGAGTTTCAAAGTTTTCGAAGTAGCTGTCAACTCCTGACCACCCTTTCCGTTGACAGGCTGATGGTTGTATGTGTCTTGCCTGCTGCAATGATGCCTGTAAGTGTGCAGACTGTGCCACCTAGGATCATGTGCCCAGTTACGTATGTCTTCATAAACTGGATTGGATTCTGGAAAAGAACCAAAGCACTGCCCTGCCTGCCATGATAAGTGGGATGTATTATTTGAGTCATATTGCCCCTGTCTTGGTGCATCCACATGGAGAGACTCAGTACAGTGCTTATTTCACCTCACCACTGTTTTCAAAATGATTGATACTCAGATAAAACTTTTTCCAAAGAGGCAGAAAAACCTAGGTTTTAGAAGTGTTTTCACCCGGGCAACATGAAATAATTACACTTCTTTTCAAAACCAGAATTTTCTGGGAAATATTTATACAAACCCCTCACTGATTTTAAAGCTGGTCCTTGCATTAAAGGACAAATGCCGTCTTACTCTGCCTTAAAATTGCATTAAGATAAACTAAAAATATCAACAATTGCAACAGTAATATGTAACATGAAAACTCCTAAGTGTTTATTGCTGTGAACTGTTCTTTGTTTGAATGCCTGTGTACATGGCCTGCGATATATGGGGCGTAAACTGCTAATTATGTTTGGTGTGACATGTGGTATTAAATACATACATTCACAAGCTGCCAAATGGTTTGCACAAAGAAAATGCATTAAAAAATTGACAAGACTGCATTCTGGGGTGAACATTTGACGATTTGAATGTTGAAAGAAAGTTTGCAAAACTTTCCAAGTTGGTGTGGATGGGTTGGGTAGAAATGCTGAATCTCATTACTGGGCAGGTGTCTCAAAGAGCTTAAGTTACATGCTCAACAGATAAGCACAGTAATTCTGATATCCATAATAATGATACTCAATTGAAGCAATTGTTGGCAAAGAGGATAATTCCAATGGTACTAAGGGGTTTAGGAATCAAAATTTTGATAAAAGTGTTTTTATTGTGTTATTCAGGTCAAAGTAAGGAGGGGTGGGGTAACTTTTTAACCCAAATGGTCAGCACAGAAAAACAATCTGTAAAATAAAACATTAACTTTAAAAACTACAACTAAATGTGACTTGGAAAATTGCATGCCTGATTTTACACCAACAGAGAAAGATCAGGTGGCATATGCTACAGTTCAGTCTGCCTAGTCTGCCTGTATGGATGATGTATTACAGGATTTGCGAAAATGAGAGGAAAATCTTAGAATTGGGTAACCTGGTTTCCCTGATCAAGTTGCTCTTCAATTCAAATAGTTTATTTCGCATCAATAATGCTGGTACAATATATATGCAATAAGTATGTGTGAGGATGGGCAGAAGGCTGTGCCTTGTACGGCCATCCATCTTGGAGGTTACCAAAAGCCTTATGCTGTTGTAGCAAGTTTGAGTAACAAGTTCTCATTGATATTTAGGTGGGTAATCCCAGTTCAAGGTGATTCGTAATTAATAAAATATGCAGCTGAAAGAATCAGAGACGTTTTGTGGGATGTGGGGGTTTCACGACCTGGGAGTAAAATGTAAACACTTGTAAGAGATATACCAGTATGGAGATGTACACAATAGGAAATCCTCACTACATGATGATATACTGTATGAAGCATTGTCTGTCTGGCAAGCTTCCAAACGGTCTATAGATATAACATTTGGTGACTGGTTGGAAGGAAAGTCAACATGTGAAAGTGAAGATGAAATATCTAGATTTTGGGTAGGTACATTGTACTGTTTAAATGGATACATTCCTGATTACTTAGCAATCCGCAGTGGCAACTTTTACCTTCATAATGCCGCATTACTAATAGTGTCTGAGTTATTTTTTGCTTTGCTTTGCAACCCAAGTGACTCTGTTACTTTAAAGGGCATATTCACAATTTCAAATAAGTCTTTAATGCATTGCTTATACAGTGGAATGTTCACTTGCATTTTGCATTTAATTTGGAGACATGCATGACAGATAAAAGAGCAAATTTAAAGATACTTTTCCTTGAAAATATGGTTCAACCCAATTTACCATTCAGCATAGTACACAACTCAGATGTTACAGTACATTTTCTGAAGTGTCTACATGTACCCATACCCCCTGATGTAAAAATCTACTCTGATCTTGCTACCTATTATTAAAAAGCTGTGGTTAAGAAGCTTGATTTCCATCGTTGGTGCCAAAATATGAACTAGTGTAATTGACAAACCTGCTCTTCTTTCCAAAATCAGATCCCTGATTCATAAAGAAAGGAAAAGTAAATCAAACAAGCAGACACAGTCAGAATATCTTTGTATTGGGAACCATGAAAGTGTACCACACATCAGCTCCTCAAAAGTCTTCTTTCAAATCAAAATTAATCATATTCTTGACCAAGGCATTTACAGAAATAGCAATATTAGAATGTCATGGTACTACTCTGATATTATAATACCATGATAAGTTTTCAATTTCAATATCAACAATAGTTCAACGAAGTAATAACAGGGTAGAAGCAGACTCTAGGGTAAGACTGATGCCTTAGGTACATTTTTAAGCCAGATTATCATAATAGCCAATGACACCGACATCATATATGTATAGCATGGCATTAAAGGAAAGTGGGTACTTCAACAGCTCATCATACGAAGATGTAGCTGTAAAACTTAAATACATGAGTGAATATATATCCATAAATAATACAGTTTCTTTGTTAATCATGGATCTATCTCCCCTATAGCACAGCAAAAGATTTTTTCATTATGCATATTTGTTCGCTATCCTCCTGGTGGATCAGATTATCTCGGTTCATTTCTTGGCATTACATATCACTGCTTACTGACAACTTTTTTTAAAATACACTGATCATATTAGTCCATCAAGTGATCCATTGGTGACAAAGAAATCACTAAAAAGTCTTCATTACAATTTTGGAATATTATTCTTGCCAAATTGCACAGACTAAGACAAGCAATAATTATTGGCGGGGATTTCAACATTGGTTAAGTAAAAAGACAGGAAAAATATTTACTTGTTACTTATACTTATTACCAACTGAAAGTCGCATTGTGGCAACACTGATATTGCATAAGTTTCGTTTTTGACCGTTAGTCCACATCAAAGCTGATTCACTTGCTCAGTCATGTTCAGGAATTTTGGACAATGGCTGTGAATAAGTGTATTATGCAGTAATGCATATAGCACTGATCAGCTACATGTCAGTGGCCATAACGCCATCCTTGACATAAACCT
>OZ026616.1:49018085-49028085 GCA_964020975.1 Hermodice carunculata | reverse complement strand
CTATAGAGAAGGTCAGAGATTTTAGCAGCAAGTAGTTTGCATGTTTTGTATTGGAACTCTCGTTATAATTTCATTATTATCAACTCCGTCAATATTATTAACTGATGTCGTCAGTGCAAACATATATACACAAAGCAAACTCATCAAATGTACTTACAGCGTATGGATTTATTTTGATTCACAATATACATGTGCTCAATCCATGAATGGATCAAATTAAAAAAGATGCTAAATCCCGTATGGTTATATATCATATATATATATATATATATATCCAGGGTGAGCTCAGGTCACATTTCTTTTTCCCATCTTAATTTAGGCCTAATCGGCGGAGAACATCTGCAACGAAAATAAATATATTCTGTTAATATATGCATCATTCACACAAATGAATATTGGCTTTACCAGTTTCCAGTATCTGACGTGTTGCATTTTGTTTTTCAATCTGTAGGTTCAGTGCCAAATGGCGTTATTTAGTTGGAAATGGCAAAAGCCGGGATGTTACCTATCATGATTGTGCATATGCCTTTTTGCATTGGTTCAAGTATGAATTTTTGTTCACGACAGGACGGTCGAAACAAGACTTTGCCACAAGATATGTACCATGGACTACAAGGTAACTATTCCCTGCTTCTGAAGCGTCGATTATGTATGGTTTAACTATTTGTATTAACAAGTTAAACAGATGGAGAACTGCGAATATTTCAAAACTAGAATAATACAGCTTCATACGTTCTGACACTTTTTCTTGATGTGGGAAGATCTGGCATAGACGCTCAACAAATCTTATTCATCCTATTACACAGTGTCTGTCGCCCATTGTAATCACGTACCTGTACTATCAGGTTCTACTGAACATCTGCTGATCCAATCAAGTTAGTTGCAAGGTCAACCACACTCGTAATGAGGCCAGCTATGTCACTAAACCCAATTTTCTGAGACCCCACGCCTGTTTTTGAACTTTCTGCTTGGGCATATATTTCGGCCACAACCGCCAATGCCACGAAAACGAAGAGCACAATCTTCAGCATAGCTGACTACAAACTGTAACAGAAAACATTTGAGCTATGTTAACTTTCATTGAGTTATATTTTTTGTCCAAATGTTTCGTTCGTATTTGGATTTATGATTTCAAATTTACTCTCTCCCCGGCTCATTCCTATTATTCATCAGTGCATGTATTGTGTATTGGGATGTTTCATGTTTAGATTTACATTCCAAAGTTGTTGATAGACATCCAAATTATATTGTTAAGCTCCTGACCTTTTGTTGGGGATTTGATCTCAGTATTGCGCACCTCAAGTTCTGTATATTACAAAGTACTTTACATCCATTTCAAGTTGCTAATCTACCAAATTAGACAATTAAGCGACACTACCTGTAATGTAGACAATTTCTGTAGGCAGAAATTTATTTTCTTTCTTTTCGAATTTACATGTATACATTTCTCTGTCCTCTTTAGATATCCTTAATGCCGACTGTGTTTGTGTCAGAGGAGGGTCGTCTATGTTGCATAGTTTACAGAATTTATTGGAGTTTTCCACAAAAAGATTCGTATGTTGCCTTTGTGACATCATATGTCGTTGTTCTTTATGAGTATAACTGTATAATTCAAACCATTACGTACTACTTATATTTAGTAGTACATGTCACTTAAGCTTTATCCATTTCATGCATATGTACAACAATACAACAAATAATCCATGGTTTTTTTCGTTCCCTTGCATGTGTGTTCATATATCAAAGATACCAAAATGTTTAACTTAACCTATAATCAGTTACTTTAAATATTTTTCAAATCTTGCAAGAGTTAAGACCATTTGTTCTGGCACCGAGAAGAACTAGGCACATCCTTACTTACCCCTTATATCAGGCAGGTGTAAGAAATTTCTGTTCACAAAACGATAACAAGCATCCACAGTTGGTCTCTCTGTTGCCGTAGAGCAGTTGGCTGTCAAGTCACCTTACATTTCTTTTATAGGTCCACAAATACTGTATGTGATCATTCAAAAGGCTTTGACAGCTAACATCTGTAGTTTGACGTGGCATTGCAAAGAGGGATGCAGTTGTGCAGGTATTTCTGGCTATTGTTCATAACAGTTACCAGCAGCATTTCATTTTAAATATACATGCAAGTACTACCTGCTTTCTTTTCCATACGGTAAATCCATACCAATGAGTCTTTTGGGTCAGTATAACACATACAAATGAGATACTCGTTATCCATTAAATAGTATATACAAAATAGTGTGCAGTCTTTTTTCTATCTTTTATTTCTCTCCCACTCTATTTTTTAAGAGTGGACAGAAAGTAGACAAACAAGAGCATCAAAGAAATTCAACAGACTCATGCACGAGTCAGCTGCTATAATACCAGAATGAAGAAGATCATTTCATAGGCCACACTTTGTTTACCTTATTTCTGTCCACTTGACTTCTTAACTAGAAATGGCTGACATTAAACTAGTAGGGATTAATATATAAATCACCAGACTCTTCACAAAGTAAACCTAGTCCTCAAAATTGCACTATTTGGAGAATTTTTTTATTATTATTTTATAGAATTTCTATTATTTTTTCGAAACTGAGAGAGTAACATTTGTTATTCTTGGGAAATTGGAAATTTTATTCGTTTTGCATGCTCCTCATTCATTTAAACCGTGAACATGCAGTTTTTATTGTTCTTTTGAAAATGTTTAATCCTGACAATTTACACATAAAGTATTTTAATGCCATATAAAATGAAAATTGATGATTAAGCTCTTGTGATTGGTATCTGGACCCACCCCCCTCCCTGCACAGAGGATGGAGAGATGCAGCAAAGAATTACTATTGTACTAATTGTGTGAGACTTTTTACACCTATCTTCAGGAATGTATAAATAACATGAATACCATGAAGTGATCTTATTTTAAGTTTAACAGGTGGAAAAACCAATGATATGCTACTGAATTACTGACATATCCCCTACTGTACGATATAGGTCTCCTGGTACTCTCTATTTTGCAATTCCGGAATAAAAATCGAATAGGTCCCGGTTCCCATAATAAAACAAAGTATCACTTTCAAATTCTGTAAAATACTTAGAATTTTTGGAGGAATATACAAGAGCAAGTGCAAAAATTACTTTTTTACAACTTCAATAAATAAATAAAACAAACAAACAAAGAAACAAGCAAAAAATAAAGGAAAAAAAAACAAATAAATAAGTAAATAATTCAGTTGTCTCTGGGAAAAGTGGTAAATGTTATTGCATGCTGCTGAAACATAAAGATCGTGACTATACAGGTATTAATGAGAATTTAAAAGTAGACGTTTATATAGTATTATTATGTCTCCCGGTGGAAGCCGGGGGACATATTGTTTTAGTGCCCGTTTCTTCCTCTTGTTGTTGTTGTTGTTGCTGCTGTTGTTGTTCAGGTTCTTCAACACTTGGTTTCCGTGCGATAAGTCTTGAAGAACTTGACAGAATTTGATGAAACTTGGTAGGATTATGTATCTAGGCAAGACCTAGGTTAGGATTGTAAATGGGTGACCTTGACCTAATTTTCAAGGTCACAGGGTCACTTATGTGAAATTGGTTTCCATGCGATAAGTCTTGAAGAACTTGATGGAATTTGATGTAACTTGGTAGGATTATGTATCTATGCTGGACCTAGGTTGGGCTTGTATTTGGATGACCTTGACCTAATTTTCAAGGTCACAGGGTCACTTATGTGAAATTGGTTTTCATGCCATAAGTCTTGAAGAAATTCATGGAATTTGATGAAACTTGGTAGGATTATGTATCTTGGCAAGACCTAGGTTGAGATTGTATTTGGGTGACCTTGCCCTAATTTTCAAGGTCACAGGGTCACTTATGTGAAATTCGTTTCCGTGCGATGTCATGAAGAACTCGATGGAATCTGATGAAACTTGGAAGGATTATGTAACTTGGTAAGACGTAGGTTGGGATTGTAAATGGGTGACCTTGACCTAATTTTCAAAGTCACAGGGTCACATGTGAAATTGGTTTCCATGCGATAAGTCTTGAAGAACTTGATGGAAATAATGAAACTTGGTACGATTATGTATCTTGGCAAGACTCAGGTTGGGATTGTATTTTAAGGTGACCTTGACCTAATTTTCAAGGTCACAGAGTCACTTATGTGAAATTGGTTTCCGTGCGATAAGTCTTGAAAAAATTCATGGAATTTGATGAAACTTGGTAGGATTATGTATCTTGGCAAGACCTAGGTTGGAATTGTATTTGGGTGACCTTGCCCTAATTTTCAAGGTCACAGGGTCACTTATGTGAAATTCGTTTCCGTGCGATAAGTCATGAAGAACTCGATGGAATCTGATGAAACTTGGAAGGAATATGTAACTTGGTAAGACATAGGTTGGGATTGTATTTGGATGACCTTGAGCG
Organism: Hermodice carunculata; assembly: GCA_964020975.1. NCBI lineage: Eukaryota > Metazoa > Annelida > Polychaeta > Eunicida > Amphinomidae > Hermodice > Hermodice carunculata. The sequence continues at coordinate 49,023,675 of OZ026616.1, read as the reverse complement.
AACTCTCAAGGTCACAGGGTCACTTATGTGAAATTGGTTTCCATGCGATAAGTCTTGAAGAACTTGATGGAATTTGATGAAACTTGGTAGGATTATGTATCTAGGCAAGACCTAGATTGGGATTGTATTTGGATGACCTTGAGTGAATTCTCAAGGTCACAGGGTCACTTATGTGAAATTGGTTTCCGTTCAATAAGTCATGAACTTCATGGAATTTGATGAAACTTGGTGGGATTATGTATCAAGGTTAGACCAATGTTAGGATTGTATTTGGATGACCTTGACCTAATTTTCAAGGTCATCCGGTCATTTATGTGAAATTAGGTTTCTTTGCAATAAGTCTTGAAGAACTTGATGAAAATTGCTATAGTAATGTATCTAGGTGAGAGCTAAAATAGGATTGTAATTTTCAAGCAGACTTGGTCATTTGTAATTTGTTATCACCTGTAGCTTATTCAGAGACGTAAGTGTTCCACGGGAGACATTTGATTTTCTGTTGGAAAATCAGTCTGTTCTAGTTTCAATTGCGATATGGGGAAATTTTTCCCGGAAATTGCGAAATGGAGGGTTTATCTGTGTGACGTGAGATAAGCACCTGCCAACCTCAACCACCACCACTTCATACCACCCCAACCCCACATCACTCTCATACAGATGACAAAGAAATAAAACCAATTATGGTTCTCAAACTTAATTGATCAGACTTCATTCTATCATCTTCGATTACTGGTAAAGCCAATAATGTGTCTGTTTTGTCAAATAGTTCAGTGCAACAATGAAAGCAAAGAGATACATAGTTTACTTGTATGATTACTTTTGTTTGTAAATTGTATCTCTGCTTCAGACTCTATATAAAAGAAGGTTTTATTTCAGGTATTATTATCAATCTACAGTATAATCACAAATTAGACGAAATGTGTAAATAGACCATTCTATAATAACTCTACTGTTATACAGTCCCCCCCCCCTTTTTTTTTTAATTTTTTTTTTTTTTTTTTTTTTTTTTTTTTCTATTATTTAACCTTATTCACACTAAATTCTTCAGTCAGGTCACCCCCAGTAGTCTCTCAGGCAGTTTTAATAAGTTTTATGGTACTCTACCTGTCGCTGCACTACTCTGTGTACCATTGCTTTTGGTGCTCTGACGGAATGTATAGCACACTGATACACTGCTTGTCTGTTAGCGGCTTAGGCTTCGCTTTGAATGCCTTTACATATTTTTGTTGCGTTTCCTGCTCACACTGAATACTTATGTCCCCTTCATAGTTGCATATCTGTAGATACGGCATATGTATAAAGTATCACTCAAACCACATTTGGTCAATATTTCCGTATACTGCATTGATCTTGCTGTTTTTCAAGGGAAATTTTGTTGTTGAACAATTTTAAGAAATGAGATACCCTGAATGGGCTCCAAATATACTGAGTTTAAATGCATAACTCTTACAATAACATATCTAATAAACAAGATGGTCATCCATAAAAGTAAATAATGAAGAAGAAACCGATCCAATAGGGTATACTCTAGCAATTCAATTGTGTGTCATGTATTTTCCACTTGTTAACCATCATGAGGGATGACTTAGTGATACTCATTACATTTATGTCTGTGTAGATAGGAGTAAGAAGTGTCACACATTCAATGCAAAAGTGAAACGTTTGAAAGATGAATGTTGATGTTTTCGTAGTTCTTGAATTTTTGCCGCTTGGTGGATGTAGCTTTGCTGTCATCGTTGGGGTGAAATTTATGAATTTGGGTAATACTTATGTGAGCTATTTCCCGCATTTATCTATCCACCCTGTGCTGGGTTGGGGTCCAGATTCCAATTCACAGGAGCCAACTCATCAATTTGTTATACCCCCTCCCACCTTTGCATTCAATATTATACTTATCAATTGGGATAAAGCATTTCCTAATAGGCGATGAAACTGTATAATTAGGCTTATAAGCAGAGAGAGCACTTCAGAAGAAAATATTGTCCAATATTTTATTCCCCAGATTTTTAAATAGTTCTTTATAATTTGAAAGGGTTTGTTTAATACAAATTCAGTAAAATAAAAAGGTCATTCTCCAACTTGTGCATTTGTTAGGCCTATGCCTGCATTGTTAAGACTCTGCTGATTCTTGTTACATTCCCTGCTACGGTCATAGCTATTTCTTGGACTCAAGTAAAAATGAGAGGAAGTAATGGTATCATGGCATCTGACTTTGCCATTGGCCTGGCATATTTCTGTGGTGTTGTTTAATATCTTCTTTGACCCCACTCCCAAAAGAACAAAAATGCTGCACTTCCTTTGGCGTCATTGCCCAAACGAATAACGAGTACCTCATTTATATGTCTGGTACAGACTTATTTGTATGCAATAACCATATAAAAAGAAGGCATGTAGTACATGCTTATACATGTAAAGCAAATGCTCGGATTTGGTATGGACAATAGCTGCAAATACCTGAACAAGGACATTTGTCTCAAAGTCAGACCAAAATGCAAATGATAGCTGTCAGACTGTTTTGAATGATTACGTACATTAGCTGTAAAAGTACAGGAAGGTGCCCTGAAGGAACCTTTGTTGTCTGGCGGATATCCTACGACCACATAGGCACTTATTGTCATTTAAAAAAAATTGTGGCCTTTCGCAAACGGAAACTTCTTGCACCAGAAAAAAATGAGGCAAGTACAGATGTACCTGGTTCTTCATTCCGAAACCTAGAAGATTTCAAAAAAACATTCAAAACAGCTTATTGCGCCACTAGGCGCACATTTTGGTATATTAGATATATAAATGTACAAACTAAGGAACGTATAAAACTACAGTTTTATTTTGTTTTACACATGCGTGTAACGGATAAAAAAAGCCATGTGCGTTTGAACATCTGTAGAAATGGATCAAAATACACATTTATACTCATGAGGGCTGAAATTATGTGATGTAGCAAGGCTGCTGTAAGAATCTAAGGGGATTGCAATAGATTGTGTGAGAATGCCATATATGACATTTTCCTCTTACACATGTACAGTCAGCCAGGTGTAAAAATAAACAGAACAAGGTAATGTATTTTCGTCTATTGAAAAACAATATAAATTAAAATTCTTCCTAAAGTGATTGTCCAAATTATATTCAGTATGTTTTGAAGGTCTGGTTGATTGCCAGACATTTTAAGACCTTTGTAACAGACACAACCAAAAGCCTGCAGTGCCAAAATAATATTCCAGACATTTTTTTAAGGTGAGGAGATTAGCATGACAAATTTAAAATCTATATATTGAAACCTTGCAATGCAAATCTATTCATAAAGTGTCTTAATAGGCAATGCCTGTCCTGATGAAAATAGGCATAAACCAGTGAAAAAATAAATCTCAAATTATAAATACAAATAACAACAATATATTTTGACCTGAAAATGTAACTCAAAGGATATTAGAAAAGTTTTATTTATTTATCTATTCGCTAAAGTTTGTTATTAGCAACGCGTCTGGGGATTCTGTTTTTTCCCCAGTATAAGCGGTGCTGCTTGTAACACATGCCGATATTCTAGTAGTTTAGATCCATGCATGTGGTCAGAAACACTTCCGTGAAGGTCTTTATCTCCTTTTGTTTTCAATTTTCTTGGCATGGTTTGAAGCTTGATTAGTGCGGGAAGGTTTCATTGCCATGGGAGAAGCAGTAAGGGGTTGCCACGAGGAGGCATATATTGTTTAATATGACGAAGATAGATAAAGCAAGGTTTGGGCCCCACTTGCATGATGAACAATAAATTGTAAAAACCTACAGCGATACATTATTCATTTTTTTAGAATCAATATTTTGATTTCTGCATCCGCATAATTTGCCAATTTACACAGTTTAACACAGATATGAAGGGGACTTTAGGGGGAAAATATTGACTTTCAGCCAAGAGTGCCTATCTCGTGGCAAAAAACCTTAAGTTAAGCCTACCTGTCTTGGAACAAAAAATTCACTTGAGCCAGTTCTCAAGGGTATGTGCAGAAATAACACCCTGGGTTTTCTAATCTTTAACTGGATAAAGCCGGTTAATACCGACAAAACGTAATGTCTAATTTAAAATCAAACAAGCCAAATATCGTAAGCCAGTGGCAATTAAAAAAAAATCATGGTATTCATTTCTGTGAGACTAATGTAAAGTTTAGCAGCATTTAACTTATTTCGATGGAGATGTTCTACAGCTATTAGGCCAAAAGTGAGACGGAATGTGAAGCGTGGCCTGAGCTTCATACATATATTTATATATATATATATTTATGCATTGACTTAGACCCAGTTTTTGTACCCGGGTTCGGATAGAAGGTCGTACCTAGGTACCCGACTCAATATTTGAGTGACACGACTTGCCTTTTTCCCTAGAAAATTGTTTGAAAAGCTACCACAAAATGTTGTGTAAAACAATACCAGTACCAGTCCGAGCTCTGTGGAATATCGAAAAAGAGTAATGCTATTTGGAGTCTCACATTTGACGGGTACGGGTACGGGTACCAAATATTCCTCCCTCGCTAGCGCTTTTATAAACCGTGTTATGAAAAACCCCTATCTCCTCCACAACAAGTTAAAATCTGTGTTACTAAAGACATGACTTTCTTAGACGGCACCGCGGTTTGTCCCATCTTCGTAAAGATTTTGACCACTATAAATGATATTTTTCCTGAGCATTTATAATTCGAACCATTTTTTTAACATCAAAACCATCTGTTTTCCCCTTGAATAGCCGATCTGGAAAATGCACACAGATACACCATGCAAAGGCACTTTTCTATTGATCCATGAACAATGCTCTGAGCTTCTTAGGAAATCTTTTTAGCACATTGCTTTCCGAACACACATAGACACACACACACACACACACACACACACACACACACACACACACACACACACACACACACACACACATATATATATATATATATATATATATATATATATATATATATATATATATATGTGTGTGTGTGTGTGTGTGTGTGTGTGTGTGTGTGTGTGTGTGTGTGTCCGTGTCTCTCACTTCAGGACACCAGTAATTTGCAAACCATTTTTCTATACAGTATACTTAGAGCGCGAATAAAGATATACACAAATAATTATATATGTGGATCTGTGTCTGTAAGTCGTCTGTTATTTCAGTACAGACCTGGTAGTATTTGCTGCCTTATTGCATAATTATATGCCGAATAAAAACTCCTACTATTCTTCGTAGTGGTTGAAGCAGATATATTTTTTGGAGGAATTGCTCTATTTACTCGAAGCTGAACACTGGTCTAATAAACTTTTTGTTACAAAAATCAGCAGACAGAAGAGAATGATTTTAAAAACATCACCATAGAAAATTTCGCAAGAAAACAAAATTTGTATAATGCAAGCGATATGAGAATAAATTAAACCACTTTACTGCATATTGCTTAAAAACCATATTGTTCGAATACCAATTATGCTAAGAAACAAAATTATTCAAATTATGAATAATCATATCTCATGTAATTGATAATAAAAAAAATTCATAGATACCAGATACAAACATAGTGGTAGTATGCCTTCTGGCAAGAATGATACTGCTTATGGCTTCAATAGATGTGTC